>JABASD010001213.1:0-44867 GCA_019776165.1 Pogonognathellus flavescens | reverse complement strand
ACTCGAAAGTTTGCTTTGATGTACTTACTATACGTGCTGGTTACGGACTGATATATTATTATGCAAGTCTGGAAAACGCATGCATGATCCATGTAGCAGTAAGAAAGGTTAGACTAAGAAATGAACAATTTCTTAAGTATGTACTTATAATCAGAGTAGGTTGTCACCGTATGAAGTTATGGTATAAACTTTCAGCAGAAGCACACACACTCACACACATATATACATTAAGTCTTGCTTTCATACATGATGGCAGTTACGTCTGAGACTTCTTACATAGAGCAGCATGCAGCAATGTAGTCATAATCTTCTAATCTTTGTTAATGCCATAAAAGGTACTAAACCTAATGAAACTAACTACTTGATGGAAATTCTCTGCATATTAGATTCAATTTTCCTAAAAGTTAAGAGTCAGGAAGTATATAGCGAACGAGGATATTAGCAAAATATTAAAGTCATATATATACCTTTACAAAGCTACAATTCGCATTATTATTATTACACTACGTACTTACGTCATACCATTAGCATTATATGACTGCAGTAACCCAATGACTTAGGGCCCTTTTTGTCGACTGCCAAAAGACCTCTCTCTTATATATCCACCACCAACTGTACTCTTCCAGGCTCCACTTATTTCTTCCTTGCACATACAAAAGAATCTCTTTTACAGATGATAAAAAAGTACTAGCTTAGTATTTGGTTCAGATGACAAAACGATCAAATCCTTTCATAAAGTATACCTATGTAAGAAATTCTATTACAACCGTTCTTATTAACATCGAGGTCTATAATATGAAGATTCAATTTTTTATCAATATCAAGGTCTGTAATATAACGATTCAACACTATACGATACGATAGGCACCGTAATAAGACTGTAATAACTACCTATAATTTTTAAAAGGGAAAATTAATATCGTACCTTAAGGCAACTCTTAAGTTAACAAGGTAACCCGAACAAAAACTACGCGACTGCTGTCTGAGTTCAACCTTTAGTGTCGTAGCATTACATTTTGTTATCCACAGAATCTACTCTGGAAGATGACGCCAACATCCGAGTCAACTACTCTCTTGGTAATATGGGTGGTCTTGGGTGTCATATGGTGGAAATCGTATTAAGCACACACTCCAAGCAGTCTCTTATACATTTCTATTTCCGATAGTATTCCACTGAGTGATATGCGTTGAATGGAACATTGAATTGTGCGTGTGACCTAAGTAAGTTAGTGGAAAGGCTGGCGTTTGCACAATGTATAAATGGGTACACAAGAACGGTTTCACCATGAATTTTTTAGTCGATTAGAAAAGCGTGTCGACGATGCGGAATCGAATCTATGCCAGAGAAGAAATGACTTCGTTTGGCTTTATGACTTACTTTAGAGACTAAATGAGATATCTACTTTTATATCCAAGAACAATTTCCGTGGAGAAAAGAGACTTCCATAGAGAGCAAAATTGCCGTCATAACTAATGCACATACGCTGTACAACAATTTGCAAGACAGATAATAAAGAATATCTGTCTACGCAAAAGCAGCCAAACAATATTATATCATCCTACCTGCAACATTATTTCTGTTGGTCAAATTTTCTGTTGCAACTATTGCACTGTAATACGCTACATTTCTACCTAGATGTGTTTGTTAAATACAAACTTCGTTTTCGCAACTTTTTGTTTGAACTAAGCTGAAAAAGCATCCCAGTGAAATTATTATCAGAGGTACTGGTGACTGAATTACACAAGATTCTTAAATTCAAGGTAATGTTGTAGGCACTGAAGAGCAAGGTAGTATGTGATATTCCGTATTTGTATGTTCAGGATTGATTAAATTAAAAAGCTTTTGTGATTTCATGATTTGCATGCAAACGGATGCATGCAAACGGATGACGTAGATTCATAGGGACTACTACTACTTGTTCATTCTACATTCTACATCATTGATATTGTTTACTTTTCAATGGTCCAGTTTCCGGAGCACGTACAAGTTATACCAAGTACCTTCTTGCATATATTATAATTTTATTTGAAGAATCAACATACCAAGTGAGAATTACCAGTGCATGTGGTATTAATAATGTGCACAAACAAAGTAAACTGCAAGTCTCTCACTTGCATCATACTGCAGATTGCACATGAAAATAGGATGAAACTTAAATAAGCCATTTGGAAGTAAGTATGTATCGTAAGGACGTATCTAGTATATCATATGCGGCCAAGAGGGAGCTTCTCCCTCTGTATACGGTCTTTCTGCATTATGTGTTTACAATGACAGGTGATGATGAAGTTGACGTACATATTTACCCCATATCCGACATTCTTCAGTTATCAGGCAGACGGACGGACAAACGCACTCAGCGTATTTACATTATGTAAGTTTCATTACAAACTTAACAGGTTCGTTCTTAACAAAGTGCCTGCAACTACAAACAACTCAAACGAAAAATAAATATCACTAGAGATTTAGATTAGATACACAAAAGGAAGCAAGTTTTCCGCAACTAGTTCGACAGTAACCATAAACACATAGACTGAATATACTAAGGGGTTGCTTTACATGAACGATAATAAAGTCAAGTCCCTTGATAGCCATTTTAAGTACCTAACCCACTAACAGTTAGCCTCATGCCCTACACTTCCCTCGTACATGCATTCCTTTTCCTAATTTATGGTAGAAACGAGTGGATATGAAACATTAGACCACATGATGCACAATCTTCATAGTAGTAGAACTTTTATGTGTGTCTGCGAGTTGAGCTGAATTCACAACTCTCCCAAAAATTTCTGAATTATTGATTATACTTACACGCTTACACTGCTGGTGGCTTATTCCCCTTTACAAAAAATAACTTTGCTTTTACAGATTTTGCCATTGTACTGCATCATATATCATATAGCACTCTACAAAGGTACATTCTATATACCATGCCTGAATGTGTAGTTGATTGTATGTGCAGACATATGTCATAAACCAAAAAATCTGCCAAGTAAGCGATATCGTAATATACTTCTCGTCAGATTATTATCTATCTTCTTAAACCTCCTTTGTTGCATTGTTCGCATTATTTGACCTTAGAGTAATGTCACCTCATTAAAATGAATAACGTAGCGTAGGATGCCTGAATGTACTTAGGTATACGTCTGAATCTATAGAATTTGTTGATGATTTACCAACCTGTTTGTTATTTGTGCCTACCCACAATCTACTTGCACACAGCAGTAAATAATGTAATGTAACGTAATAAGTAAACAGCTAAATATATAATTCACTGATATTTGTACAGTAACTTACAGAACTATGTCAAAGTGCGTATTTCTCCACGCTAAATAAATAAATAAACATACTTTATGTAAGTGTACATAGTAGGTAGTGTACAGATGCTTTCTATTTGTGACAACTATATACAAACCGCTGTATAAAATTTCGCCTACAATGAATTACTCTTCATGTTCTAATTTGGTACACGTGCTAGGGCAAGTCCATTATCCTGTGGACCATTGTAGTGCGTCGAAACAAAGTTGAATAATGCAAAAACAAATAGTAGCTGTAATAAACATCAAGTAGACCAACCACATACTAGCGAGGTTTCTTAGTTAGTTAGTGTGCACAATATCACATGATGTTGGTAGGTAGGTAAAATTTACTTTTGCGAACTTTGTGTGATGTGGGATTTGAAGCAGCAGGACTTTTGCTAATAATAATGGCATAGGTAATGTAGTGGATAAGTTATTGTACATTCACTACACACGTAGACAAAATGCTAACAAAACAGACATCATGCCAGAGTCTTAACAAAGCCTACCATCATTGTACCACCAAGCTCTCCGAAGCTTCAGAGAGAGAGAACAATTCCCTTCCACTATTACCTAATGTACCTACATAGTAAGTACTCACTCGGTTAGAAGCATATCAGTTCTAATGGAGGTACATGTGTGAAGAATACAGTAGAAAGACCGTTCATTCGTCTCATCCTCATCTCATATATGAATAAGCTCAACCCTTGTCAGACACAAGCGGATATCAACTGAAGACAAATATTACTTTGACTCATTTTGCCTTCTCTTGCGGTGCATTTATGCTGAAAACACATACTACGTGGTTAGTGCTGGCACTTATGCCTAAATCTACACAGAAAACAATACAGCAGGGGAAAAGTTAAAGTTTTTCTGAAATAAAACGTCTTACGCATAACAGAATGGTACCACAACACAGTAAATAGCATAAACCTAGCTTTTGAACCTGTGTACCCGCTATGCGTATGCAAAAAGTTTAGTAGAGCAAATTAGGGTTATAGAGGTATGGCACGATAAGCCATCCACCGTACCATTGAGTGCGCAATATTGCATTGTTTGTAGTTCACGTGTATAAGGTTTGAAATTGTTAATTTTCTTCACGTACATACTAGCCTACTTTATTCCATTACAGCTTCTTATGTACAGTGAATTGAACAGGTAGCCATGGGGCTAAGTGCTACATCTCTTTCTCATTCATCATTTCACATTCATGAATTACCTAAAAGCCTTAGTCGCCTAGAAATTTTGGCGTGTCTAAAGCTTCTTAACGATTGTAAGTATGTACTTACAGATAGCTACGTTAAGTTCATGACTGATTCATAAGTAATGTAAAGAAGATTTTCTTTTAAGCGATTAACTTTATTGTGACATTTTCTACATAATTCTAAAATTCAGTCAAATCCTTCAAAGAATAATAATGCAGGGTCAATAGTAGGAATTTTCCTAAATTGCTTATTAGTTTTTTTAGGTATTCGTTTCCAAAGTAAGCCACTGATAGATTATAGGAACGGAAATACATTCAGAGTACAGTACGGTCAATGGATTGAGGTTTGTTTGTAAACGACTGATGAGTCAATGACGCGGGCAGCATATCCTATAGTTTAGCCTACAAAGAAACAAAAAAGGTATCTACTAAACAGAAGATAGCCACAGGGCCTACCACAAAATCCACTTCATCAATATTTCCACAACAGTTGTTTACCTGATGGGTCATTCGTAAAGTAAAGAATTATTCATAACGCATCATCATAACAAACTCCAGCAATCCACGGATAACTAATCTACTCACTCCTCTTTTACAAAAGCTTTCTATTCATCAAAATATACTAGCACAGAGAAAGACAAAGCCGACTAGGGAAAGTTGCACTACGCATTACGAACGCTGATCGGCCAGCAGAATAATGCAAAGAGTACCTTTGTGTCCTACTCCATTGCTTCCAGTTGCCAAAATGTCGTTTATTTTACATTAATTTTAGACCCAAGCAGTGAGAGAACTTTACATTCTGTACACTCTACATGCACGCTGACAAAAGGTCGGTTTTCAAATGCAAAGAAAATTGTCAACCAACGAGCGTACGCATATATGGGCATTAATATATGTAAGTAGTACACGTGCATACTGCCTTAGGCTTTCTAGGCATTGCATAATTGCATTTTACTGTAATACATTACAAATTACAATTCTTTTAAAATACATTGTTATTATAAATTATATCACTTAAACATATAATAGACAACGAAATTTTGTACGGTATCTGTAGTACTTAGTCTTGTCTTACGTCATAGTGCAGAATGCAAAGTTTATACGTACAGAGGATATTAGTCTATTTACTATGTAGATATAATTCTTCTGCTATGTAGGAAATGAACCTGCAAAGCAAACTTATGAAATTTTTATCTTCTCAAAGTGAAAGATACTTACGTAGTAATAAATTCTCAAAGTAATAATTCTTTTTACAAAGATAGCTTGTTCATTGTTTCAAGTTTACTGTGACTGTCC
Source organism: Pogonognathellus flavescens (assembly GCA_019776165.1). Lineage (NCBI taxonomy): Eukaryota > Metazoa > Arthropoda > Collembola > Entomobryomorpha > Tomoceridae > Pogonognathellus > Pogonognathellus flavescens. The sequence continues at coordinate 39,073 of JABASD010001213.1, read as the reverse complement.
CCTTACAATAGTTTTTACATGCTTAATTTAACATTTGAATATTGCAAAGTGAATTAAGAATGCAATATCATGTCACATACAGGAATATGCTTCAGGAGCAGAAAAATACTTTTTTGGATGCTCACGTTATATAATGTTGCATATTATTATTATGAAGTTTAACTGTACACTCGTCGAGCTTTATTACTAGTATTTAGACTCATTTGCCATTGTAAAGGTAGAGGGTGAATATAATAAGCCACATCAACATGTTAAGAACATTAACTGTGTAAGAGGAACTTGACATGAAAGATAGATGGGTGGTATAGCTCTAATTTTAAGTATACTTATTATTTGTATTTTGCTGCAAGGAAGTTCATCGTTCGGTATTAAATATTCAGAGATACAGTTCAGAAGATATCATTTCGCTGCATGAATTGCATTGGCAGACAGGATCATCATTTCCATCATATGATGGTCTGAGAGCAGTAAAGTGTTGCCTGCAGGCTATGCGGTAATAACATAACTTATGGATAAAGCTGTAAAAGCTGTGTATTGCTGCTAATGCCGTAACGCTCGGCTGACGTGATGTGAGTTAAAGATACCATTTTACTTTCAAATAAGGATTCGGTCTAACGTAACACACATTTCAAATGCACCGTGCAGTTACAATGCAAATGTGAGGCTTTAGATAATGAATAGGTATAGTCATGCCATGTATTTCTATTTGGGATATGGAGTAATAGCGTAATGTATAATATAAATATTCTATTTCGGCCTTCATTTTATTTTTAAATGGCGAATTTTATGTTGTGGTTTTAATTTGCATTGTAATGAGACGGCTGGATTTCGCAATCTAGCCTGTCACATTCTGAATACTGATTTTGCTTAAAACATACAAAGAGCATACTGAAAATTGCGTTATTTTTTACGAAATGCCATGAAACAATTGTTTAGAGTTTTCAAACTGCAATTTATATTTATAAAGTTGAGAAATTATTTCATTTACTTTCACACGACAAACAAATTGATTAACCTAACTTATTGTAAGTGAATGAATTAACCAATAATTTCTAATTTGCAACGAACTGTTTATAACTTTGTTACATCATATAATTTCACTTAACATGAGCAGGCATGAGAATTGTGTAAATATAACCATAATATTATTATGATAATGAGATGAAGTTTGAATCTAGTCAAGAAAGCTGGAGAATGAAACATAAACTTTGATTTCTAAATTTGTAAAGTAGATCTGTGGGTATTAAGTGCGTTGGGAAAAGACAGGTATAATATAATGAATACTTAGTATAACAAACTAGACTTAACCAACCCTGTCACTGTGTGACACATATCTAAATTATGAATAGTTTCTTAACAGATTCAACAGTAAATACATGGAGCCCATTATTACGATGAAAGGGGAAGATAGAAGAAACACGAAACAAATAATATGCCTCTTTTTCTATTCAACTTTGAGTTTTATCATATTTCAAAGCTTAAAACTGCAGTATAAACAACTAAATGTAGAAATCCTCAAGAAGAATCTGCCTATACATATACTTCCTCGACTAGAATTGCTATCTCCAGAAAACATTCTGTCGCTATACACAAAAGGAAGTAAACAAATCCCGCATACAAGGAACGATAAAGCAATGCTAATGTACACAAGCTGTGTAACACAGCCGTATATTAGTTAGCGGTGTTTTGTTTCAAGGCATTTTCCTTCGCCTTGTGCTTTCTCCTTGTTAGCGCAGAGGATAAAAACAGCCGGATATTTAATGAATATTAATGAAGCAAAATATAGGACAAGGAACCATTTTTCGCCTCGCTGACTCTGTCTTCTCTTATCTTATACGACTGTGTTGAAGGAAAGAACTCAACTTGAAGAAACTAAACATTTATTTACGCATTATGAATGCTCACAAAAAACGACTTATTCCTATACCGAAGTCAGATATGCTTTATTTCTTTCTTTCGTTTCTACTTTGCACCATGCACACAGCAGACAAGCCTGCCTTACCAACGAGAGACTCCCTTTTCTTCCTACGTGATGTGATGTGATCGTGTCAATGTGATAACTTTTTATATTCTGCAGTTACACATAGAAAGAATAATATGAATTCTTACAAGAATAAATCCATTCACATCTCACAAGAAAGATCATCGCATTTTACGTCAGTGCAAGTAAAGGGGTACACATATCTGTAATAACAAAACTATTCCCCTAGGCCCATAGCCATATACAATCGAATATATTTAACCTACATTTCATTACATGTATGAAATAGTATTTTATCAATAGTATATACGGAAATTGAGTTATATCCAACAATACGGTATATAAATGTAAAATTACATTTGAAAACACATGCAAAGGTCTTATTAGATCAAAATCGAATTCCAAGTTTCTATGTGCTGTGTATACAAAATGTCATGTCTCTACAGTCTAGTCTACGTATTGCATAAGGTATAAGGTTCCTCGTAAAATATACATTTTTGGTGTTTGTTGAATTTTACATTTACAGGTACAATAGGTATAATGAATGAATGCGTTTGTACGGAAGTAAGAATTTCAGAGTTATGATAATATATATAACATTTGCATTATTTAACAGTGCACATTATGCAGAATACGAAACTATGCTGAATTCGGTACATAATTATAAATTGGTATTTTGGTTGGAGTGTGCAGGTGCTAAAAGTAAAAGATGAATAGGAAATGAGTGCGTTTGATGATGAAAGTATAAGTAGGGAGGGATGTGTGTCTATAAGATCTGTTAATGTGGTACAACACTTGTACTACTTAAAGTAGAGGCTGATAGTGAGTTGCTCATCCTTCTCATCTTATCTCATGTATTTATAATAATATAGTGGCAGTGGAAGAGTTTCAAAGGAAAAGCCCCACTGTCTGACTTTTCCTTGGTTTTCTTTATCTGCTTGGCTAACTTGACTTGGTTTGGTTTTGGCTTGTCACGAGTTGACTGGTTTCTGGAAGTGAGTCATGTGGGTGAGAGAAAGCGATTTATTAATCCTTCCTGTCTTCACTTTCACTTCTGCTCGACATCGTTACGCTTCGCTACACTTTATTCTATTTCTCTCTTGCCATCACCGCCTTAAGTAAGTATTATTGCGAAGAAACACTTGTTCTGCCCTTTAGTCTATATTACTTATAATAAACCCAGGAGATGAGATGTTCAATACATACTAATATATTATCTCAATATAAAACATCCCTATATAAGGTAGATAAACAAACCGGTATGACCTTATACCTATAGATTCTATAGGGGAACTTATTGAAAGATTTTCGCAAGGACTGTGTTCGTTAGATGAATGACTATAATCTTTATCTACGCACGGTCTGCCTTATTATTATCCTGGTCATGCCAATTTTTGCTAAATATTCGCTTGAACTTTATAATCATCTTCCAAGTGCTAAAATTATGAGCATTTATAGGAGTTCATGTTCTACCAAAGCCAGGTTGCATACATACATGTGTTCAATCAAAGCTGAATTTGGTAATACATACATAGGGCGAATTTGATAAAGACAGCAACACTTATCGTCACATTTTCAGTAAGTAATCCGACTGTTATTGTTACTTGTCAAATCAATTAGTATTTTGTAATATTGTACATTTTACTATTTTGTGGAAATAAATTTCATGTTCATTAGCCTTATAGATATTCCTGTTTAAAATTAAGCACCTATAAGTCCTTGCTAGTGTTATATATATATCATTACTTAACGAATATACTTTTGCTTTCGAAAAAGTTGCATCAAATCTGACCATTCCTTTAAAAGATATTGATAAATATTTGGACGTAGAACATAAGTAAATTGAATTCATTCATGACGCACTAATCTACTTGTAAGTTAACTTACGGAAATTATTACATTACTTACAATCACTATATAGTTAGTACGTGTTCAACGTAAACTGATTTGGCAAACTTCCGATTCCGTATTTGTACGATATAGTATATAGGTACTCCAGGGCTAGTCAAACCCGGTAGTATACTATTTATCAATACAAATACACATGCTAGTTTTGATGTATTATTGTTATTATTAGATTAGACATATAACGGGTAGTTAATAAGCATCTATATTGCAAGCACCATTCAATTCGCGATTAATTTACTGCGTCTCACATTGTTGCTAAAAATTATGGAATAGCTTGATGATGATAAAACGTACGTCACTACTACTTTTTACATCGGAGGAATTCGTATCTAGAAAATTTCTTTGAAAGTAAGGGAATAGTTAAGAAGCTTTTACTTGTAAATATGTTGGACAAAAACAATTGAGCGTGGTAGTTCCGTTTGCTTTAAGCATTTATGTATGAAGAAAGTACTTCTATGAGGGAATGCAAACTAAATGGAATCAAATAACTGTGAACACGATAGCGGGTTAGTAAAGCAGAGTAGTAGTAGAAACTTTACTTCCACCAGCTGTGTTGTTCTAATTATTTTAAATGTAAACATGTTCTTTGAGGCACACGACTTCTCAGAACAAACTGGCTGATGAAAAGGAGTTTTGAATTCTCATTTCTCTCATCTTGTTAGCTTAAGCTACTAAAAGCAATGCTAGGAAAAGAGAAAAAGCTTGTTCATTAGTAAAGTAAAGAGTGTGGAAGCAAAGAGAAGTCAAACAAAATTTACAAATGCCCAGTTGGTTCATTTTATACTCATTGTCAGTCTGAAGTGGAAGTCATTGGCACCAGTAATTCCCGTAATGTATGCACATATTGAAGATTTACGAATACATACTAATATTTATTCGTGTCATAGTAAAATTCATTCAAAACTTAAGTTTAGATTGCGACATTTATTGATTTACTTCAGCAAACGAAGTTTGAACTGTTTAACCTCGGCTTCGAGTCAATGGACAGACATGATTTTCATACTTCTGTACAGTTATTGCACAAAGCAATCTTGCGAATATACGAATACAAATATATTTGAACATTATGTACATAATTGCTTCATCCAAGTCCACATTTAATAAAAAAGTGCAATTCTTTTAAAACGCTCTCAAAAATTGAATGCCTACACAAATGGGGTTATTGCATGAGTAATATTCAAGGTATTTACTATTTTACTCGGTCACTGTGTCCGTGCTAGAATGAATGACAGCCAAAGATAATTTTTCTATGGACATACATGAGATTTCCTAAAATGTACCTTAAAAATTGCAAAGTATACACCTAGTAGAGATATAATAAAATGTTACAAAGTACATATATCTATAGATGGGTGAAAAATAACTTTACATGGTCGTTTCGCAGAGGTAAGGAAAGCGTTAGAATAGATTTTATCTATTCGGGTCACAGCTTTCTGTCACTTAATTGTAATCTACATTTAAACTGCGCATTTATGCAATAGTGTGACATTAGATTGGGACACGGGATGTGGAAAAGGGCAAGATGAGATATAAGCGTAGTACATAAATGTTTGGACTAAGTGTGAACATATAATGTAGAAATGGATGAGATGAGATATGAGAGGAGCATAGTAAGGTATGAATGTTAGCACTTAAGTGTATATTTAATATATTATGTCAAAGCACGCAAGAGAGCCAATCCCTTCGGCTATCCCCTTCATCCATTTCAATTTCGATGGAATGGTTTAGAAAATGTTGGAGAGCTGTTTGCATTCTTCCTTTCTCGAAAGATAGGAGGTCCATTTACAATGCACACACTACTTGAGTTAACTTCTCTGAAGACATTACATATGAATTTAATGGTTCGACAGAAGATTGCAGGATTGCACCACTAGCCTATTTGAACTAGGAGTAATAGAGGTGTATTCGAAAAATCTGTAGTCAACTTCATCTAAACTTTAGCTTCAGAAAGGAAAAGTGGAGCAAAATTCTTTACTATTACAGATACTAAGTAAGATAAGATTGTACGGATCAATTTCTTGTATTACAAGAGTAGCAAAATGCTACACAGTAGCTCAACTTTACACTTTTTACTCTTATAATACGACTAGAAATGCCGCGAAGACGAAGGCGTATACTGCATTCGGCTACCAGTCCGTATCGGAGTGTGCATTAAATGCTTTTAGAATTTAAAGCACTACTTTGAAGTTTTTAAAGCACATCACAGAAACGACTTAAAAATATCAGCCTATAAATATAGATAGATTATTATTTTATACATAATATATTATCCGAGACATGAAAGTTAAGTTTTAAAGGTAGACACGATACGAATAGGTATACGTATACTACGACATACACGAGAGACCACATTTTGCATACACAGAATAATAGTATCAAGCTCTATAAAGAGGAAACTTGCACGCTTTTACTTATAATCGTGCCGTATCGGATGTAGTTTTGGTTTCTTTGACACTTTCCCGTAGTTATGTTATATTATAATGTTTCCAAGTAGGGGCAGATGCAAATGTACTAAATGTATACAATGTACATATGTACGTTCGGATAGGAATTGAGAGGCAGTAGATCTATTAAGAGAAAATCTCGGCTCATGTCAGCTCAAGCCAAGGCTGAACTAACTCTCTCAGCCCAATCTACAATCTGAGCCGCAGTCGAATTTGCTTTCCACATCTTTCCTACGTAGTAGGACCTGTACTAGTACATAAAAATACGTAATATCTTTTTCTGACCCAAAGTAGCTACTATTGCTATATTTCAGCATTTTCCTCTGTGCGCTGCAACTCAAACCCTTTTCCTAATATCCACTACCACTATTGGTGTATATTGGATTTCCTAGAGTCACTTTGGTGTTCGTTTGTTTCTTGGCCCCTTTATACTAATACACTTTATACAGCTCTAATTTTTATCAACTATAGAGTAAACATATAACAGAAGGACATCTACAATCACAGTATGTGAAAACTATATCCGACTAGGTACCTATTTATAGAAAGTTCGTGCTCGCTGTGTACATACTTTATAAGATTTCTCTCTAGCTTGTAAATAAAATATCATGTAGAATTTAAAATATGTGGAAAAGCAATAGTATTCTAGGCTTAAACTGATATTCTTTTTATTTGGTAGGCATGTGTTATACATTTGTATGTAGGTGGTTATGGTTGCAGCATTGCACCACAAAGAATTTACAAAGCATAATACAATCTAGGTATTCAGAAGAACATAACTCAAAACACATATAGGTACTATGTACAGAGTCTACACAAAAATCTAGTAAATAGAAGAAAGTCAAGAACGGAAAGAAGACATGGAAGTAGAATAAATATAGTTATGGACAACTCAGAATGTTGCAGTATTACTAAGGAACAAATACATCATTGCTTTTTTATCCTTGTTGTAGCTGACATTTGCATCGTAAACGTAGAAATTATAGAATATAATTTTGTAAGCACATTTTGTGCATGTCACCTTATTACGTATACAATGATTTGTGAATTCATGTATTCATAAAAATATTATTGGTTTGTGTTCCCGTATACACTTGCATAACACGACGAGGAAATAACCGTCTTCGACAACAAGCCATGAATGTTTTTAAGAACATACTGAATTTTTACAAAATAAATTCATGACAAGATATATTGCATAATACTTAGGAATAAAAAAAAACATTTCAAATCTGCGACGCAATAAGCACAGTTCGTTCAATGGTTAAACAATTAATTGCACTCTTATCCACCAAAGCTACTATTGGATATTGGATCCCTGTAATGTAAGTATTATACACAATACTACAACCCCTACACTAGTAAAAGCATGCAGTAAGCAGTAATGTTTCTGTATTTATAAAATCCAAAAAGTACTTTTCAAAAATCGTCTCTTTTGGCAATATCATGTTTTCAAGTGACAGATCAATATTACTTTTTTAACTGCTTTGTAAATTCTGCTATAAATAAGACTTGTACATACATAAGATACATACAACATATACACTTCAATTTCACTTTTAGAGATTTGCTGAATTCATTCTGAAGACAGAGATGCACTATACAGATATAATTATTCGTACAATATATACTTCAAATATACTAGATCCTCTAAAAATGAGAACTATTTAACTACGGATTTCTAGTAGATTCTTAGTAGTACTTGTGTTGTTAAAAGGGAGTAATGTCTACAATGAGAAAAGCTGCATTAAATTTTGCCTTTTTTTCTTAGCATAAATATGGCATAATATACTCCCTATTTGTCATATTTATGATATATTACAATTCAACTCGGCTTTATTTGACTTATTTAATTAGGTACCAATTTTCATGATGTTCAGGGATAGAGATAGCAAGTTAATCAATGCAGTAGTAGGTTGTTAAAATATTTCTGCTATGTAACTGACGGTATGTGCAACTACTGCGAAGGAATTATATTTAATGTATCGTATTTGTTTCCATTTCCCTTATTGCTTTCAGTTGCCTAATGCAAAACTTTATGTTGTTACTGCGTAAATATAAAAATGATAATCAATTAAGTTAGTACGAGCTTAATGTATTTCTTATTTGTTGTTAAAATGTTTGGCAGGGATTTCTCAACGGTTCGCCTTGGTTGTTGACTGAATCCAATTTGATAAAGACTAAAATTAGACGTTATTGAGACATAGTGCTCACAGACTCAAAGGCCATTACGCTCATTTATCAACCCGTGTCGCGGTAGAACTTACAGTAAATAAATATATGCCTCTCTGTGTAAGTATTTTAAACTGTAATATGTTTACTGTCTGTGCACACGCTAATAAAATCTAAATGTTAGCATGAATTGTGTTATTTTCATGGAGAAAAAGTGAAGGTATGGAGTTACTTGCTAGTAGGATCATATTAAAGTTGCAAGAAAGATCTCCCCATTTCAATTTGCGTGCATTGTGCTTTTGTGTGTTTTCAAATGACTCAACTACACTTTAAAACTAAAGTCATTTATCTTGTGTTTGTAATGACTGAAGGCTTTGACTTAAAGTGACATGAGTGACTTCAACTTGACTCTCTCCCAAGTTTTTAAGTGTGCAGCTCAACAAAACTTGTGTTTTTCTCCACGAACTTAAATGGGGTCTTTACATCCAACCTAATAATAACAAGCACAACAACTGGTTGCTAAATTATATAAAGTTGTCAGTTCTGCAAAAGAAAACCATCCAGCCCCCACCGGCATAGCTCAGCACTCAGCACGTTGTTTTTGTAAATCGATTCAATTCTAAACTTTACATCATTAGGAGTAGTATCACATAGACACATAAGCGGCTCAAATCTTTCCGTTCAAGTTCCTAATTAGACAGGCTTCTCTTCGAATCTACGTTTCTTAATTCAATTCGGTAGATTAAGCATTTTATATAGCATTTTACACAAAATACATAAACCGAAATTTATACCTACTAATAATTCTATGCATTCTTTTGTACCTATTTGAAATCATTTTTACTAGATTTAACTGAAAAATGCTTTCGATATCGAGAAAATCTTTCTTTAATTAATAAATAAGCTTGAATAAGTGCATTCAGAATAAGATGCATCACTAATAATTAATTGCTGAATCGACATAAATCTTATGATGGTGTTGGCAGCTTTTGCTCTCTCTCTCTCTGTTGGGACATTATATCCTTTAATTGCTTTAAAACAATAAATCAGGTTGTGCAGTACAAAATAGAAGACATAGCTTGAACCGCAATAATATTACAATTCTGATGTGATTTATGTACGGACTTAATGTACTATAATCCATTAACCCACCTCTAAAGTCCTATTTGCAACAATTGAGCTTTCCACTGCAATATGACATTCATGGACCTAATAATTATAGCACACTAAATGGAAAACCCAAAGGCTAAGGCTGCGTATTTTCTAAACATGCATGAATGTGCATGCGTGCGGTAAACATGAACAAAAACGAACTATTTAAACAAGGGTGAATCATGGTACAGTTCCATACTTCATTGTATTGTGCTACATGAAGGAAAATGGGAAATACAAAGGACAGCCACAGTCAATACGCACTTTAAATATACTATATAATACGAATGTTGTCTACTCTTCATTTGAAATTAAGTAGAAATATGAACAAACCTTCGACAAATAGATTGCTGTATTAATTTGCTGTTTGGTATGAATTAATAATGCCACTTGCTATCCTTTTAAAGATTCTGATCCCCTGCCGGGCAAAACAAACCTCAGTATAGTGGGGCTATATTGTTTTAAGCAAGCATGAAAGGTTTAGAGTTTAGGTAAGAACTAACAAGTAGATATTGCTCCTTATGCTCATTCTACTTATTTATAATATTCTGCCTTTTCCTGCTGCTTTCACCTTTTAGCTTTTGTTGGGTTTCATTATCAAGTATGTGCGTTCACATTTCATAATAATTAAGCGTAGTTATATCCTTGTGAGTTCGATTCGGAAGGAATGAAAGCAATGACCCCTGTGTAAATTTAAACCCATTACAGTCATTAACGTTTAGCTTCATACCAATTAGGCAGGTAGCCATGTATAATTGTAATATGTAACGTAATGTTCCGTGTAAAAAGCAATTTGTAATAAGCCGGTATTCAGAAAGAGGTATGGCATATACGTTCTCAATTTTGGAGGTTGGGTTTTATTGTCTGCATGACTATCATTTCCACCCATGAAAATTGAAGTTGGATGCAGTTGTCTAAGTGGCAAACATACCATTATTTTTTAGTAGACCCCAATTCATGAATACAGGCAAGGCATGGTATTTCTTTGAGAACTCATGTTAAATGTTCTGTAAGATGCCATTTACGAACATTTATGATCATTTTCATTCTTCGCACGTCTTCGTATCAAAGCTCATATATACTTTGTTTTGTTAGCTCATGATTTGCATTTGGATTGCTCAAAATCGCTGTTGTACTTAAATGACATTACTACCACGACTAACTAACAGCAATGTGGAGTGTGGACCGTGTAGCATGAAAATATTTACAAGTAATTTTCATTCGCACCAAATAAAACAAATTCATTCATATGGAAGAAAAACGCAGATGCAGTCAAGTGAACAATAATCTGTTCAATTATTGATAGATTCTTTACAGTGGAAATACTGGCAGAGTGATTGGCCTATATACGTGATGTACAATCTAAAGAAGAAATAACCCGTACAACTTTCGCAGTTCCAATTCCACATGAATCCCAAGATGATACTTTTGATAGGACTATACCACTACTCCAATTTGGGCAGGGGATTTGCACATTTACTTTTATACAGTCGACGAGCTGCGGTTGTTCATTACTTTTGCTGCTGTACAAGTTATAATTCGTAACTGCAGGGTCATGTTGACATATGCCAGGGTGACTGTGTCTGCAGTCTGTGAAAACCAACCTAACCTAACCCAACTACTAGACAGTTCTATTATACAACTTGTCATAACGAATAAGGAATAATATGTCATTTCGCTGTGTGCTTGAACTTTCAACGCACCATATGTAGAGAAAAATTTGATACTACCACGCAAATGAGAGTTTCCTTTACGGAAGTCATATCAGAACAAATAAATTATAATTTTATAACAAATGGTTCTAGGACGAATGGTACGCTTTGGTAGTAGAAGTAACATATTTCATTAATTAAAACTGTGATATGTAGAATGCGGTATAGTATTTAGTATTTAGCTATATTAGGGATTGTGGTATAGGAAGTGAAGCACTATATGGATATATTATGGAATTACTATACATTTCACATTCTCACAAAGTCGTAAATTTAGTTATTTGGAAAGTGCATTAAAGTAGTTTCTTGTGTTTGTCGACCATGAGTTGTAATTCTACAAAAGTTGGTGAGTAGTCTAACAATAAGTAGTACATTATGTGGATGGATTCGGCTTCTAATATTTTCCAGTTAGGTACGTATTGTTGGTTTTAAGTACATTGTCTTAGATCAACTGTATTATGCGCATAGAGTTACTTAAGAAGGAAAGAAAGAAATGAAAAAAGTGCAACGACAATGGAATCGCCGAAGAAGCAAAAGTAAAGAAATAAAGATGAAACGAATAGAGTTTCACAAAAAAAGATGATAAGTAGTCCTAAGAATAGGAAGAATGTTATATACAACTTCAACTACCTCGTTATTTTCTTTTCGCCAAGTTGCATGGTTTGACTAAATGAACTTTAGCTTTAGCTCGCGTGCTCAATTTTACAAGTGTGGCTGTGAGAGGAAAAGTGAACACACAGTCCATTTGCAGTCGCACAACTCTAACAAACCCACACCGACCTTTGCTCGTATAAAACAAGAGAAAATGCATACCTATAAACTCACTACTGAAAGACTTGACTGAGCAACTTTATGGACTACATGCACTGCCTTCTACTACACTCTTATGTGCAACTCAATATTGAACCTGAGAGAAAACAGAAGAGTTTCTTTAAAACTATTATTTTAGTAATTTCATTCTCTATATATTCTGCTGCTGCTACAAACAGTTATTTGGGGCTGCTACACATGGTTAGTCTGTATACGCATACTACACTCGAAATGTTAGCTTTAACCATTATGGAAGAAGGCCGACTTAAAGAAAGGAAATATATTTTTAAGCAGCCGTGTAATTAATTGACCCTGTTCTCGGTCCATTTCTCTTTTCTCACTATTTTGGCCAGGCACCAAAAATCTGCCATTCAGAGCTCAAAGACTATACACCACTACACATGTCTGTACAATATGCAAGCTACAGTTACAGCCTTAGCTAAAGAAACATGATTTGCCAGCAGTGCTGTTGAAATATCCACAACACAATACCATATTATGCTTGCACACACAACACACACAAGTTGTACACAGTCAGACAATAGCAGAAGTGTTGAAAAGTGAGACTGTCTCACTCTTGCTTAACAAGACCGAAAAACATACCTACGATTCCCATTATTTCTTAGGCACATTCATTCGGGACGGACTTCCACAAAACGAATGCAAACTTATATCTACCATGCGAATTTATCTCACGCACTTGAGAAAGGAGAAGAATTACTCACTAGCAAACTTACTAAGAAAGTTAAACACATTCTGCCAGTTATCGTGTAATAACAATCGCATGCAATAAGAATCTTAGAATACTTTCGCAGACAGTGCTACAATAGCTATAGGCATTGTGTGCCAATATGCTCACGTAATATTATTTGTATTGTAGTCATTTGTTAGCACTCGGGTATGAATGTGGGTGTCTCTGTATAGACACTCTTGTTGAGCAGTTTAAGTTGAAAGACAACCCCAGCTGAATTATCTTGGTCATTTTTACAATAACTGTTGGATTAGTAATGTAATGGTTGCAAAACAATAATCTACTTTAACTTATGATTACAATTTTTTGAATTGCTTTGATATTATGGTATAGGGTATGCTAACTATGTGAATATTTTTTTTAGGTGACCAAGAGGAGGAGAGAGCAGTTTTATTTTTCAGAATTTTTGCATCCTCATTTAACATTTAAAATAAGTTAGAGTGTTTGTAAATTAGTATTTTTGTGGCACAATTTGGCTTTTTGTTTGCATACGAATAGACTAGAAATTTTAAGATTTCTTAACCTGTCATGCTGCCTGCAACATTTACACGGAACAATGACAGTCTTAACTCTTTCCCCTTGACATTCTGTTTCCATTCTATTCTATTGTTAAGTCCATTTACATTCCAATAATATAAAAGCATGGCTTTTAAAGCGCCAGAATTACACTAATGTGCCTTTCAGTGAGTAGTTACTTGTCTTTCCTCTCTCTCTCTCTGAGTATTTCAGACCGTAAAACACAACACTTCTATTTCGTTTGGAGGGGAAGACAGGATTGCGATGCGTGATGTAACTGTATACCTTCACCATACAACTGACATAATATTATGTGTGAGGATTCTACACATTGTCTTTTTTACTTTGTTCCCTTCTTCTGCTACAACGCTTTTAACATTTCTTCAATCCGTGTCGTGCAGCGGTATCCACTTAAGATTCGTTCGAGGAAACCATTTATGAGATCAACATTACTCTAGTTTAACACAAGCAAAGACTAAACTGCAATTGAACTTCTTAGGCACTTCCCTTCAAGCATTCTCTTTAACAGTAAAAATATAACTCGAGATAGATTTTACGCGTGCAAAGTTCAAAGGAACGAGATTTAACGAATTTGGACAGAAACACAATTACTAAATTAATAATTACGTACGGACTTACTAAAAAAGTATTTCATGATAATAATTATTGATCTGCAAATTTTAGTGTTTTCGATTTTACGTGGCATATACTACTACAACGAGGAAAGGTAATCTTATAATCTGTGATATACATCACAGAAAGTTTCCGGACAAAATTGCATTTAGTGCATTACACGTTTGTTCTGTTACATTCAATGTTGAAGAATTTCTATGCAGTCACATCTCACAGCACAACACTTTAGTAATTTCACAGCTGCAAGAGAACTGTAACAACGTAACATACATTAAAGTCGAGAATCTCATCGCATCTTATGTAAAACAAGAAAACATCAATGCATTGTGTTCTCATGTCATGGCTTCTCTTGCGTATTCTCTTTCTTGTTCCAAGTCTCCAGAGAGGCCATCATTTTACTTTCCAAGTAGTTCTTGTACTTAAAAAATATTACACGGATTTACTAATTTTTTTCTACAATTTTTCTTTCTCGTCTACATTACATTTTACTTTGCATTGTGTCCACACAGTATATTTTTACATCTCTCGTTGAGCGAGTCTCTCTAAAAACTCTACCTACCCGACTCAGCTTACTTAAAAAACAGAAAAGCAAAGACAGTCTGGCCGTTGATGTTAGTTGATGCTGGTGCTGCTGTACAAATGCAGAATGTGTTTGTTACTTGAAACGAAACCCTACTACTGCGTACAATCTTGTCAGACTGTCTTTCTTGTGTTGGCACGAGCGTTGAGCAGGGAATGCACTAAACATTTCTATATCCGTACCTTTAGTATAGAAACAGACAACTCAGTCAGTTTAGTGTATGTTGTTGTGTAAGTGGATGTTTGTCCTCGTGTCGTCGGCTGTCTCTTCCTATTTCCATTTCAACCCTTTAGTACTTTCTTCTTTTTGGCTGAAGCAAAACTCTGCTGCTAGAGGTATTTGCTATGCTCGATGCTTAGCAAGTCTCTTTATTCAATGTCTCTGCGTTAAGTAGCCTGGTCCTGCCCGTTTTCTTCTTTCAACAAACCCACCGTTGTTGCTACTGTACAGATACACTACGATGAGATGCATGCTACTACCAGCAGTACTAATATTGATACGTAGTATTCCTGTCTTACCACCACTATACTATACTCTTATTTCACTTTATTGTAAATATCAGTAGTAGTAGAAAGCATAGATTCAAACATTCACATCACAACCAAAGAAAACATACATTCATCTCTTTGTGATACAGATATGTATCCATTTCTATGCACTAGAGACACATTAAAGAAATACTAGGTATACAACCTATATACATATACAATTTATATTTGCTTTAGTCGTATATAATATATTACACAGTTCACAGAGAAATGTGTATGTGTGCAAGTACTGCGAGTAATACTTAACTGCATTGAACTCCATTGCATTTGAATAGGATATAGATACCCTCATTGTATGTAGCAGTATTAGTTCAAGAGTGGTATAGAAGTACCAATATATCGACTTATAATGGCATCTGAGCGGTATATCTCCGAATTTCGGTGGTAAATCCACGTTCTTTGGCTATACTTCTTCCCGTCAACATTTCCTTTGCAGTAGTGGATCAACATCAACATTACACGCATACTTTACACACCACACCAAAGAAACTCGCCGGAGCTTTTCTTCTTTTTCATTTCCTTCTAGTACAATTTCAACCACACTTCACTACATTCTCCAACGATCTCTCTCTCTCTCTCCACTAAAATTGGACAGTCTCCATATACTTATTCCCTTACAAAAATTCCTTCACCTAAAACTCACACGGCACAAACAGAAAACAGAAGAGAAAATGTAGTTTACTGCACAAAATATCGTTAGTTATACGTGAAGCTGTATAAATGCTATTTATATAACTGTACTATGTATTGTTGGTGTTTAGTAATGTTATAAGCTGTGTGTCTCTGTCATACCGATGCATTGTAAATTGTAATCGTGTGATGCCACACAAAGTAGCATCTGTGTATTAGACACGGTGTACTTGTCCCAGCTCTGTATGTACAACATACATTCTGAGTGTGTCTGCGATATTTAACTGATGATCCAATGCAATGTGACATAATGGATATAGTTAACAACATACCTGCCTATTGCCAATCTAATGCCTATTTAACTTGTTGTATGACATTAGTCTCAGAAATCTAATATGTACTTCGCAGTTAAGAAACACACATCTGTACTTACACACACGAAAGTTATAATTAACTAATGCATTACACATACCTGCATTCGTTGCATATTTTAAGGAAATACAAGAGGGTTCTATATAGAAGATATAAGAAATAGTATTTATATATATGTACTCTTAGTGTATAGAGTCTACTATGTTTTGATAGCAATATGTAAGTGTCATGATGGCAATATTGTGTTATATATCGTGGAGTACTGAAGATATGTAACTGCATATGTTGCTTTGTTTGAATGTACTTATATATCATTTCAACACAATTCTTCAACGAATCTTATTTTCTCGTTGAGCTGAGAGAGAGAGAGAATCCGAGAATTCACACCACACCACATTTGTTAGTCAGTCAATTCACTCAGACTCATTTCCGTGTGTATCATCGTGCAATGTACTTTCATCTTCCTTTAGAGCACTCAGCGAGTTCTCTTTCCCCTCTCTCACTCTCACAATCAGTCTTCTTATCCATTCTTCATTTCTCTCTCCCGAAAGACATGATCGCCTTGTTGTTCGCGGTGTCAATGTATCATCATCTCCTTACTCTTAAGGTATATACATGTCTCCAACACTCTTGCATCTAAGCCAAGTTTATGATCGACGACCCAAGTAATACAAGAAGATTCGTACTATCAACTATATACATCTACTCTACAGACATCAATTTTGTTTTTCTCAAATTTTAACAGAAATGGACGAGAAGAAATATTTCATTTGAATAAATATGAATTAGCTTCCAATAGAAAATTAACTCTAATGACAAACGACCTTGTACGTACTTACAGTGCTACACGCGTTTAATTTTAAAAATACTTATTTACTTAGCTAAGGCTAAGGTGTATGTTCTGTATATGAGAGGTGTGAATGGATATGAGTTTTTGAAACATGACATGATATGACATGTTAAAAATCAAATTCAATGCTTAAATTCAGCTCCCGGGAGATCGTAAAACACTTCAAGTTGAAAGATATTTGCATCACACCATAGGAAGGCTCGCTAAAGTAATTGGCTTAAAAACTCCACCCAAACGGCACCCTCGGATTAAACGAAAACCGGAACTCTTTAGAAAAATGGACCAGATGACCAGAGGAGCGAACCCAGTGCCCCAAAGAACCATTGCACGGAGGCTAAACATGTGTCAGAGGACAGTGAATAAAATAATTCATCAGGATTTGAAGAAAAAGTGTTCAAAAAGAGGGCAGTTCATCGTTTGAAAAGGTTGTTTCTGATGTCTCACCCAAAATTATATACAGGAGTTACAGGAGGGAATGTGAATTACATTTCATATGAAAGAGGAGATTCTGCTGAATATCCTTGATATCTTTCTTGTGAATTTTGTCGGTTTTGTCTATTTAAAATAACGTTTTTACAACAGAAAATGCACTGAAAATTCATGGATTTGGATTCATGGATTATTCGCCCACTTTAAGAAAGAGTGGGCGAAACTCACTATCGTTTCTTCCACTCAGTAATGAGTTCATGGAAGTAGAGTTAACTTATTTGTAGCTTATAATCTGGGGAATACGTGGGTAGTACAATTGATATACATTCTAGAAAGATTCGTTAAAGAATATTATTATTTTATCTGTCTAAAAAGTCTTGACTCATGCTCTGTAGAATGTATAAGTAGAAAATATTATTTGGTTGCGTAGTATGCGTATTATATTATATGTAGAAAATGTAACATACCTAGAAAAACATTTGCGTGAGTAATGGAATGGAACTCCAACTCAAATTATGAATATAGGTATCACACATATAAACACATTATAGAGACAATACTGGTTTTTCAAATTTTTCTATTTCTCTGGTAGTAGAAATGTAAAAGATTAGTGTAGTCTGTGTAGTTCTGGTTTCGTTTGTTCTTTGTCAAAGGGACATTTTTGGTAAGTTATCATAGCTCAAATATTCGAATGCTGGATTAGAAAAATGATAAAGCGAAAGTATCTTAAGGCTTGATTCTACTTAGTAGAAGTAAGCTGGGCTTATATAACTTCCAATCTATTTTGACTTTATGTAAACTACGTAACTGGAATCATAGAACACGTGTATGTTTAATGAGCCTGATTTGGGCACAGCAATCATTCACTTTTACATTTGCTTTGACATACTTGTTTCTTGTTAATATATACTTCAGTAGTTGAATCCTTAATTGGAATCGGTGAAAGTAGAGCACAGATTTCATATTTAATGAAAAATATGTTATGATTTCATTGTTATAATTAGTATACCGACTTATACAAAGTATGGATATAAACTTCAATTTTTGCATTGTAATTTTTTTAAACTACAGTGTTTTGAGATTTATTCAATTCAAACGAATGAATTTTGGTGTTCTTTGCAACAATAATGCAAGGAACTATAATGAAATACAGAAAACTAATACAGTAGTTTTGAAATTTATTTACTTTTGATGTTCGTACAACATTTTAAATACAGCATCACAATTTATGCATAGACGGAGCTCTTTAACTGACTAAGCTATTTTAGTTTGTTAACTAAAAACAATTTTATACAGCCCATAAAGTTGCACTTTATTCTTAGAAACGTAGTATGTAGGTGCTTTAAACACGTGTACTAGGCACCGAGCCCAGTATAATTTATTGAAAAGTCTCCTTTGGACTTTCGAATGTACCTACTTGTAGATAAATAGCTTAAAGCATTTCAGTTTAAATCTTAAATCAACTGCTAACAATGAATGGTGATTTGAATGCATTTGAACTAAATGCAGAAAATATATAGCTCATTGTCAGCATCTATGTAAATTGTTCATGTACATAGAGCGCTATAAATTTTATTTATATTGAATTATTCATTTGGCTGAAAATACTGTGTATTTTGCATACAATTTATTACGTATGAGCATTTACGTAACACATTGTGACATTCAAAGGGCAAGTAACTTCAGCCGACCTACTTACATACAAGAAGACGTTAGTGCATATATAAATTAACTTCATCTTTATCAATATGATAAATGACTTGTATGGAGATATACAGTACAGTGGGGTTGGGCATCACAATTTATCACCGTCTTTCTTAATGGGGAAAAAATGAAGGAAAAACTTTTGTCACATCTGCTGCAAAAAATAATTCAAATAAAACTAAAGCATCTATAACATAGACAGGAAGAGTGTTTCATTTTTAAGTTCCTTTGTAGTACGAGCGTTTTACTTTCGAAATCTCTCGTGAACATTCATCTTGTTTTACAAGTTTAATATTCATTAAATCTTAAATCGATCTACTCGTAACACAACACACGTACCTACCAAAAAGAACTTACATAATAAACATGTTCTAAACTGATTTAAATATGTAAACGAACAATGCATGGTGATAAACTTTCTTATGTCTTATAAGTAAGTTTTCGTGTGTAATGACTGTATTATAGTATAGTACGTTCTCATTAATTTATGTTGACAGAAGTAGAAAGTTCAAAAACCTGCATCCAGATCTATTACAGATTAGAATTGTTATGAAAATGTCATTGTTCGAATAAAAACATTTGAAACACAAGTACATACTCTACCATTTGCAATTTCTTTCGAAAAGTAAGATAGGGCTCAAGTTTAATATTTTATTATGTTTAAACTGGGACATTTCCTCTTTAGATTTAAGTGAGTCAACCTGACAATATTTTGCAGCAATCGTAAG
The DNA here is from genome assembly GCA_019776165.1 of Pogonognathellus flavescens. Classification (NCBI taxonomy): domain Eukaryota; kingdom Metazoa; phylum Arthropoda; class Collembola; order Entomobryomorpha; family Tomoceridae; genus Pogonognathellus; species Pogonognathellus flavescens. Next base: position 19,153 of record JABASD010001213.1, on the reverse strand, counting down.
AGCAATTAAAGCTTACAATATTTAAAAGTTAGCTTAGAACGTACCTTGAATCAACCGTATAATATGCACGTGAAGCTAACCTTCACAAAAGATAAACTTTTAAGTACAATGCAAATAAAGCATGAGAAGCAATAGGTACATTTTTTGGCACGTGGAAGGCCAAAATGTTTTTGTAGCTGTACATAGTCAAATTTCACCCAAAATCTTTCATATCACTCAGCTATTTTCAGACAGGTCCCTTACGGAAATTCTTTCATGGTATGCACAAACATGCAGCAGCTATTATTCATCTTCGTAATTCCGAAGCACGAAAATGCATTATAGGTCACGAACTCCTTCATGCGAGGAGTATTATGATTTCGGTAGAAAATTTATTTTAATATTTTCAGCGTTCCCTTGAAAGTCTTAATTCATACTGTTTCCTGCATTCTGACATTATAGTACATGTAAAGTAATTGTTTAAAGTTTTTTCTAAGCAATCTTGGCATTTGTCTGGATTTTTTAGTAAAAACGTCTGTAGACTGTATGCACATTTCACTTCGTCCTTTCATTTTTATACTTTTATTTATTTATTGCACTGCATGCATAATATTTTAAATATACATACGATTGCATAGGTGTCCTCTATCCAAGATGAAATATAGTAACGTGGTAAGTATTTGTTTCTATTCAATAGCATGACTGAATTGCTGCAGTAAAAACATTTTTACAATCCTTGTTAACCAATCCTATTACTAAACAATATTTTCACTGACAGGGCACTTATTTGTTTCACTCTATACGCTTCGCAAACGTAGCAGTGTTCTTCCAATTAAATCATCAAGATAATTGTAATTTATATTATGATTCGCACATTGAAGGCGTGATGATTAAATGATCATAATACATCTTGGCAGTGTTCGAATAAGTCAAGCATGGTACCAAATAAATGCACAATTGCCTCGAGTAAAATAAAATGTGCGAAAATAATGTCTGTGTAAAGTACACGAATGAATGACATGGATGAACATGGAACATGGTAGCTTTTACCTCATTCAAGTTGCAACAATATATTCATGCATTGAGATTGAGAGGAGCTAGTTCCTTTAGGAGACTGTGAGAGAGACTTGTTCTACTATTGTACATGATCAAAATAAAAAGGAGAAAATGAAAAAAGGCAATGGTAAAAGAGAAGAAAGAGGAAGGAAAGCGAAAGGGAATTATGATTATATCAGTGAACTGAAGCATCCATCCTTCCAATTCAACCAACCATTCATCTATTACAGATAGGTGCTGGCTTTTATACTTTTTCTATTTAGCAACTATAGACATCATTTCTCCTGCAAGGATCTTTCTCTAGTACTAAGAGCAGCACTTTAGGTAGACAGTATACCTAAAAGTGGCCTACACGAAGCTTAAAAGAAAGAAAGAGAATCCAAAGGAAGACGTTCTTGAACTTTTTACATCGGTTCTGTGTGAATGCTACTGCTGCTAGTGCAATATAATTTGGTGTAGCGTGCATTATATGATATTATATGAATGATATTGCAAAACCGCTCAAACACAGCACCCAGTCAACCAGAGCTACCTAACATAATACTAAAGTTACATGCTTCGTTACTATTTCAAAACAATATACTGGGGATAAAAAAGTCATGAAGTGCAGTAAACATCTATACGTACACAAGTCAACCATGTCTTAACTGTCTACGTTAAAAATAGAAATCGAATTTAACTCTATATAGCTATATACAATGCAACCGCTTACAGCAGTAATAATAGCAACCTACCTATTCTCTTTTGAAATTATAATAAAAAAAATTACGCCATGGCACATGGATCGTTTGTACGTACATACCTTCATTGGCTACTTTTAAATTAAACTTTCCTCATTAAAAAACTGATGCGCTACACTGGTGACTGGTTGCCGTAAATATCCTTATAAAACCGAATTTCAACTTCGTACTCCATATTTTTGTATTGACAAACTTTAAGGAATAGACAGTGGTAACTTTGGAAAGCTTCAGGTTTACTGTGTTTACTAAACAACACTACTTCTTACAGTAAGGTTATAAATCAATTAATTGCTCTTGTAGTATGATAATTAATCAGTAAAACTTGCATAATGTTAAAAAATTAAATTCGATTAAATTTTAGGTATTATAACATAAGTACCTACTTATATGTTATAATGTTTGCGTGTCTATCCAATCCTTAATAATACATAGTATTTTTCAAAGTAGGTAGTAATAGGAATATAGGAAGCCATGAGTTGGTTGAGTGCCCCCGTTCCAGAGTTCCAGTTCCTGCACGTTCGTTTAGAAAGAAGTCTCTTAAATAATGATAACAGAATGGTTTCCTCATTAAGTTAAATAATGCATTTGTGGTGCATCTTTTACAGTAGGTAAATGGTAACATCAAAGGAAACATAATTCTGCACTAAATGTTAAGCACCTACTGCTTTGCCAAGTCATATTTTCAATTTATAAAATCTCCCTGTAGTTATGCTATAAGAGCTGCAGTGCAAACTTTCAAGAGATGAAAGAGACAAAAGCATAATGTAGCATACCTATTAATATTTACGGTCTGTTTTTTGATACTATATCTACAAAGTCGTTATCATACTACACGTATTATTAAAATATACCTACGCAGTTTGTATTGTAATTATTTTTTGAATAATACAATGTTAATATTTTACCTATCCTCCATCTTACAAATGGTCAACTTAACGTTCACTCATTTGTCCCACATTAATAATTGACAGGGACAACCTATAAATTACTAACATTATAATTTCCCCTCCGAATTTGTCCTAGAAATTATGTAAAACCGTTTCTCTATCACACACAGTACATAATTTGGAATGAGTGTAAACGTTACATTGAAAATTCAGTGCATGCAATAGCCCTGGTTTTATTGTCAACATTTAACATTAGGATGCACACGTTGCACATCGGATGCAAATCAGATAAATGTAAATGCGCATAATCACATCATGTATGTAAATAAGTACCTCTATTGCACTACTGCACAGAAAGTGACACTTCAGCAGCACAAGGATGGGACGCAGGACATGTGAGTTGCAGCGATGACAAGATTATCCTGTGTAGTTTGAACTGTTATTATATTGTACTGGTGTAACAGGAGACACGTAGAAAACACACACTCATATACTTTGGGCAAAGAGATATGGGGCTTGTAATTTTAACTGGGGTACTTTATAGACATGGCATGTCATTGCTAAAATATGCATGTTGTTGGTCTCTTTGACGCTTGTATTATCAACAGAAAATGAGACGAAGTATAGAAGCGGAACAAAAGCATGACGTTTTGAGCCAGAACAATAGTTTTATGTGATGTCTACAAGTGAAAGTGACAGTAGAAAGTCCCATGAGGCATTCCCTGTTCGCTCGATACTTTTACACTGAATTTGTTTGACTTTTCAGTTGAAAACAACCTTTGTTATGTGCACGTCTGGATGGTTGTTGATGTTTTGCATGACATAGACATGATGTGAAGATGTTTTTACTTTACTTCTTAATTAATACCTCTTTACAACAACTAAGCAATTAAACTTAACTGATGATGTTGTAGAGTCGTAGTTGTAGTTACTTATTATAAATATTAAGGAAACAAAACGAGAATATGCACAGGAAGACTTATTCTAGATAAGCAAGTACTGTAAACACTCTTAATTTTAAAAGTACTAGTACTAAAAGTATGCTTTGTTTTCTGGAGAGCTAGCTAGTACTATAAGTATAAAGAATTCAAACACTATTATGAATAAATAAATAATATTTACTTTAGTAACTGAGAATGTAGTAATAATAAATAAGAAGGGAAAGCAGGTGACTTATAGTCTGGTTAGTTATTATAGAAGAAAATGGTACAACATGAAGAATGTTACGTAGGTAAGGTCCAATCCTTAACGAAAGGTTAAGAAAACTCGATAGGGCTTTTCCAAAGCTGCTTTTACAAAAACTTACAAGTGCATTGACTTGCATCATATTTTAATTAGAAGAACCTTTTTCAATTCGTGATTTGGAGATTTCAATCAAAAATAAGTATTATCTTACTCTTAAACTACCTAAGTAAGTTTCAACTTTCAACATGTTTTCAGGTTTGGTAGGCAAAAATGTTTATACATAAATAAGAAACGAAAGGTTTTTTGAGGGAATGATTTTTCAGACGAGACGTAAATTAACGAAATCACTGAAGCAAGTTAGTTTATTCAGCAAATAGGCCCTGTGCTAGTCTAGACGATTTACGTAAGAAAATTACTAACCTACTGCAATAGTACGCCCATGCAATTTATTTAGAAACGTTCGAGACACTTTAATTTTACGCTTATTCGGGAGGTATGTGCCTGAACATTTCCATACTACTCAATTACGCACGTATCACTATTCGCCTGACACATTTTTAATGCATTCAGTTGTACCTAATCAATTATATTTACTTGTCGAGTCTACTACTACACTATAAGTCATTCAGTGTGTCTGCAGTGTAGACCAATTTGTATGGGTATACATATTTATATCAATCTAAACTTTGTACTAATCATAATGTACCTATGCATCATACATATATGTTAATATTAATCTAAATATACCTACAGTATACCATGATCATTCACAAAGTGCCACTACAATTTTAATTAACAAGAGTAGACATAACATGGACCTAGCTTTAAAATAAAGCAAGTAAAATTCAATCGAATGATACTATAAAGAGGTATGTCTCTAACAAAATTATTATTAGCTAAGCAAGGTTTTATTAAATTTGTGAAGTGCATATATGATCTGGTGATGAACACGAAAACTGTAAGTCTAGAACAAAGACGCTGTCTGTCGGAAACGAATTCTCAGCAAAGAGAGTCACCTCGGAAATAATAATGAATGAATTCTTGCTGATTAAGAGAATTTAGCTTTCACATTTCTAACGTCAAAGAGAAAGCTGGCGAGTTCTTAAGTCAAACTGACGACAGCTTGACTGTGGCTATAATATGAGCAACCTCGTGTCATCCACCTTCTATATTGAAATAAATTATACGATCAAACTCTCATTTAAATTATTTATAAACGAAATACGGCTCACGAGGGAATGTTGAAATTCTCCTCTTGTTCTTTCATAAACTTCTAGAGTTACATTTAGTATAGAATCTACTACACAGGATTACGAGCGTCCTTGCTTTGACTTGTGTGAAACAGATGAAGAATAAAATGCACCAAAGGGAATTAAATCGTGATTCAAATTGTATTGTTAATAACTAAGTGCTATGCTATGTCTCACTTCTATATACGTTAATAGCTCTGCATGTATTTATGAGAATTATAAAATATTACGATATCTTCCTTCCATATCCTTCCTATAGTTAGAACAAGTATCAAATATGCATTCAGCAAAGTCAGATCTCGGCAATGATGATAAAATAGCTGCGTGACGGTGAAGCTTAAGCTAAACTATTCGTTACTTCGATTCCCATCGGATTTCCATTTTCACAGCAAGCTCTGCTTTTTCGTGTCTGTCTGCATTTCTGTTGATATTTTCTAAAACTGCAACACAGCTACTCTGACACGATAGCTTATTCATATAAAGCCGTCTCGGTATGAGAATGCCTGACATGTTAATGCAAAGGACGACGGTGCATCGGCAAATGCGATATAAATTAATATGATAAGCACCACATCGCTACGACATGGTCGTAGTGTGCGTTTGTGATTTGTATACTGCATGTCACAACAGAAAACTATTGTTTTTCTCTATGAAACTTTTTGGTGTGCTTCGGAATGATTGGTATGTTTTTAGTGTGTGTGGGGGAAAGAGTCGGATGATAAAAGGAAAAGCGAAGGGTGTAGTGGTAGTAGTAGTGGAAATTTGATTTATTTTGATGGGTAGATATGATAAATATGGTTTTGGACGATGAATGTAGACGAAAGGGAAGTATATGAGTCAAGAAGGGTGAGTTGAGTGAGTAACTCGAACGAGATAAAATAGAAAACAAATACCATTCAGAAGAGAGAAAACGAGAAGGGCATTGCGTTGCAATCTATCCCATTCACATGTAGTAATTCGATATTAATGTGTAACACAGGGCATCATGGCATACACGACTTGTGTCTGAGTGGATAGGTTAACATAATAATAGTAATAAATAGAAAGTCAGTTTAGTGTGATGATAGCTTATTCTATTTACTATTATTGTACCAGAGGATATACCATGTAGATAGGATATACCAGAGGATATCTCCCGGTAGGAGTATTATTGTATCTGTATCGTAAAGAGGTGTGTTTTATCTTCGGAGAATGCCTTACGAGTGTGTGTAGGTAGACTCTTGTGTGTAGTATGTTTATATAACTGATTGTTCCTAGCCCCCCACTACCGGTTATAAATTATAATGATACTTTTGTATTGTATTTGAGCAAAACTACATAAATATCTGTATAGTAGTAATAAGGTATCTAGATAGCATTTCAGTATGTGTGTTCTGTGGTTGTATTTCTATTGATATCTGCATGGTGGTCTGGTTTGGTTGGTGGGTGGAGTGCTATAGTCTATAAAGAAAGTAATGTGCATGTAAAGAAATTCCGGTTCGGGTTTATATATAGGCAATCGAAATGATTTTATATTGAAACAAGAGAGGAAATACAAAGGAAAGGAATATCGCGGTAAAGTTTTGTGGTGAAAAGTTGTCTTGAGTTGATTCGCTTGACAGCTGACAGTTTATGAGGCTGTTACGTCCATAAAAGCCATTAGGAAATGTCAACTCGGGCAATAAATCGGCCTATTCTATGTATTTCTTCTGTGGCTTTTTTAACGTTCCTCTTATACTACCCTTAATGTGGAGCTACTAAGGAAGATGTGAACCTGGGAAGTAGTACTTTGGCAATACTGCTTCGGTAATATTATTCGATAGGGTTACACATTGTGAAACAAGAGATGAGAACAACATCAAAGGAGATAAGTACCTCTATTCGACTACAATTGATTTGACTTGGAGAAATGTGCAACACTGCGCTACAGCCCCAAACTCCCACATACGGATTCTTCAGATATTTATAAAAAAACTTAATATTCTTACGGCCAAAAGCTACGTATTGTGTGTATTATGTATTCAATGAAATGTTTACATTGTAGGTTGGATGGAAAAAGAATTTCACATGTGAAAGCTCAAAATATATACACAGAATACAAAAGGTCATGTTCACGTTCATTGTCAACAATTCTAAAGAAATGCAAAAACTAACATGGAAATTGACCTTTCAATATTGCGTACTTTTTTAAACTTGCGAAGAACAAACTGATCTTTGACAACACTGCTCTGGGATGTTTACATTAACATTGCATCATTAACTATTAAACTAATAAATTAAAGCATTGTTGTTAAATGTTAAACATAAAGAGTAATTTTCCCACGCTGGGTGGAATGTTTCTCCATTTCAATCAAGCTTTCCTGTACTGCGCATCGAAATACAATAAACAAACAAGAAGGCACACAAACATTGATAAATATTACTCATTCCACACAGCAACGATTTCATTTGATTTAGACTTGTAAACAATATGACTGTTGGGTATTGAAATGGGTTTAAAAAGCTCAATGCAAAGTTTGTAATAAATGTTGCATAATACGTGGGGCTAATATTTCACCGCTTTTATTGCTTTATCAATTTTAGTTGACATTTGTCCGCCCTAAAAATGTCACACACGTTCAGGGACGGAATGTGCGGAAATCGTGCAGATATATCTTGAAATTCGACGCTTATTAAACAGTAAATGTTTCCTAGAATGGAATAGAACTGAAATTTTCCTCTTGCGAGGCCAAAGCTGTTTCTCATCAGAAAAAGCAAATCGGAGATTTTATTCACGCGTAAATACAATACACAAGGAAATGATTTTCATCCGGAGGGAGGGGAAATGGCTTGACTTGCGTTTTGCTTGACTGGTGACAGAAAAAATCACAGGCCATCAATACCCTTCCCATCCAATTGAATAATAATACTGCATCACCTATTCGCTTTCCTTTCACTTGAATAATCTTGACACATCTTAGTCTGGTCCTAGCGTCTTTGCGTGCGTATACTATTCCTTGTCTATATAGCTTGAGAATGTCTCCCCCAAAAATGTCCTCCAGGATCAGTGATGGATTTAAGGAAACACAGCACCAGAGTCAAATGGGCTGAAGTGTCAAACCCCGAATTTCAAAAAAACAAATTCTCCTTTGAAGATTTTTCAATTTAATGCTTCTATGAATTGATTCGATTTTTATTCGCATAAATAGAAATGGAACGCAAATAAGCCGATGGTTTCGCTTAGTTGCTTCTCTGTCTTTATGCATATGTGTCCATTGATGCAGAATACGCATTTGAAGCTGTGTACATTTCTCAGAAACCAAAACTGGATTCTACTAAAGGACTGCTAGCAGAATTTCTAAGATTTGTGCAGAAACGTACGGCATATGCTACTTTAACTACACTTCTATCCCTCAATAAATAGCTACATTTATTTATTTATTGCTGTATACATAATGTTTGATCTTGGGTATCCTTGTAGTGCTACGTCATTATATTATTTTCCTTTGACACATCCTGCAGGACTACTCACGTCTTTTCATCGAATACAATCCCACACAGGATGTAAAGTGTAGTATTGTGTCTTGTTTCCATTTCAATCCAAATAATGTGTTCGTAGAATGTGAAAGAAAGCAAATAAAAAAGTCATTTGACACTTGTGTACATACAATTCTCTTCAGATAAGCTCCCCCACACCGAAAATTGTAAAAGTCAGAAAGTCAAGTGAAAACTTTTGAATTTCTCTTAAGCTATCTGTGACTCTGTGACTCGAATACCTAGCCTTCCCTTCTCTCAATGTGTAAACAGAGTTTCTGAGTTCCTTGCAGCGTAACAATGCAGTATAGTTTCAATGGGAAACGTACAATCACCACCCCAGCTGCAGCTACTTGTACAATGTTTACTGTTACATACGGAAGTATATCCTATTAGAGGTAAGGATGTGTTTACTATATATCTAGTCTCCAATGCTGTTGGTGCTAAGAATAAAGGCGATATAGGTAGTTTACACGAGAAAAGGTAAAGAAAAGAGAGAACTGTTGCATGCCGACTTTCATTGTGTAGTTTCCCCTCTCCTTTCTCTCTCACACTATATCACTCAACTCAACCAGTAACTCCTGGTCTGCCTATCTCATAGACACAGGAACAACAAACACCACGGATATGTATGTTTAAGTGTTAGAAGGAAAAATATTATATAGCATTATATATCACACCAAACAAAACACATGATTGATCTGATCAAAGTTGAATAGAAAGCTTTGCAATACTAATACCAAACTAGGTACCTATATACCTATCTACTTTATATCAATGCTTGCATTCATCTTCCATACATTCATTCGTTTCAGCTTTTATTTTTACGAAGTCTTCTAGACATTCCGACGTACGACTGACCTTTAATAAGGCAGAGAGAACAGACGTCTGACCATGAGAGAATAAAAACTTCAGCACTGAAGAAGTGAATCTGTTCACAATTCACAATAATATTATAAAAGTAAGTGCAACACAAATACATAATCAGTATTCAATATGGACATACATAATATAAATTAATTAAGACACTCTCACGCATAGCACCAGTATAAAACATCCATCCTCATGATACGCAAAATTCATACACACATTAAAACACAATCCCCCCCCCCCAACATTCTGTACAACGTAAACTCTATTCCCTGTTAAACACTCAAAAAAATGTTGTTGGTAATTGTTCTGATAAATAGTGTATCATATGATCTAAGCTGTAATTCAATAAGGTGAAGAGTCAGAAACGCATAACCTGGGAGGCGACGAAAAAGCGTTTTATTTGTTTATTTGTCAGTGATGGCATTCACTTAATTTAGTTATGTGTAAAATGTGATAACTTATACAATCTCAGAAATGAATCACAACGCTTCTATCCTGTCTTGCTAAAAAGAGAAGATTGCTACTCATCGTCAATTGCAACTATTGTTCGTTTACTGAATGACAAATACAAATCTGATGATAAAATTAATAGGGCAATTTTTAATGTCTCACAGAAACCTGTTTTTTTGTTTTACATAGTTTCAATTTATATGTAAATAGTATCAATACTAACTTTCTAATCATGATTTTTGTGCAGTCTACTTATTGACTCACACTACTCAGGTAGTAAAAGTCTACGTTTATAGAACTTATACAGTTTATATACATGGAAATGAATTGATTTTGTGAATTGAATTTTAAATAAATAAATAGTAGGTAGTCGGTAGATATTATTATACAAACACAGCACAACCCATGAAAAATTAAAGTATATACATGTAATTTGAAGTACGAGTTTATTTCCCGTGAACTGTAAATACTAACCTAACCTACCCTCTAGTATCTACCTAACTATTATAACATGTCGGTGGGTAAGTATCACCTATACGCACATGTATCACTCACTTTTCATACAATAATTCAATTTGAATACAAAACTCATGAGTAAAAATTCTCTGTTTATGTAAATGCATTTCGAGACTTTGCAAGCCAAACCAAGCCGTCCGAAAAAGACATTTTCCCTTCTATCATCTTTTCTAGCTTTTTAGATTTAAATTTTCTGTGTCAGGCAGTTGGATTTCTGATTCATGCACAAAGTCAAGAATTCTTAACCATGACACCGATTTCTTACATCTGCTCCTAAGTCTCAGGCTGCAGCTGTACTCCAAGAGTGAGGTAGGGTATAAAATAGAAGGAGAGGCAACATTAGATACGTTGATATTCGGTGAATGACAGGAGCGTATGTGTTGCTAGCGTGTATTACGTTGTTATATCTGCAGTCTGTAGTTGTCTCTGATAAAAGAAAACAGAATGCGTGCCTTTCACTCCAATTTTTTCTTGTAAAAGACATACGATACGACTTCACAAGGAAAATTATCTTTTATTGTGGGATTGGTTTCTGGGTTCAAAGCATGTGTATCTGTGTCTATGTCTTAGAATAATATTAGGGAACAAAAATAGCACAACATTGTTGAAAAGCAATACAGACCTTCAACCTTCAAGACACCTTAACATAACAAAGTAACATAGATCCAACACACAACGGCATGGTCAAACCCCAATTCGTGTGATAATGTTGTACCTATAAGAAATTCTTGAAGCGAAGAGAGCGAATCGAAATTACTGAAAATCCGAGGCGTCCGTGTGTGTGCCGAGGCTACAAATACTTGCTAGGTATTCTATTTGGATAAACATGCCACACACCATACCGGAATCTTTTTTCTTACACATGTATGTGCCTTGTAGAATCAAATAATATTTTCGCAGAAAACCCCTTCACATTCTTACATTTGTAAAAAAAGATGCGAATGTAATATAACGTATATTCCATGCAATTACCTTCTATCCTTATGTGCGTTGTGCAATGATTCATTTTTCACATCCCTCTCAGCATGAGTATAGGTATGTACGTGTCATTATTGTTATACTTACTAGATATAGGTATACATACTATTTATCCGTATAGATATGCTGAAAAAGATTTTTAACTTTGCATTTAAGGAATTTTGCGAGTGTCTGGCTTAGTAGTAGCATATCAGGTATTATATAAGGAAACTTAAAATGTAACTCCTAGCAAAGGTACTAATGCATTTTGACTTATGTTTGCTCGTTACATTTGCTAGGTAGCCAATTCTAAGTATAAAGTAGGTGAAAGTACACGGGTAATTTTTATTTCCTGACAGCCTCTCTGTTTACATTTTGAATTTGTATTCGTTAGCGAATCTTCCAACTTCTGCACAGAAAAGGGAAAACTTTATCTTGGAGAAACGAACTTTAACGACTTCTCCCGTCTTATTTCACTCGCTTTTAACAACCGATAGTAACATATATTAACCTAAAAGCGCAGCTTAGAAAACTAAAGAGCAATATAAATGTGCAGACATCGTTAATTCCGTAATTAGGTTGTACAGATAGTTATTTAGGACAGGGTACCTAACAACACAATATTTATGTCTCGATGAAGATTGCCTGAAATGGAACGTAGAAATTATAATTTAAAAGTTGAAATATCTTTTTGGGACACATAAACTCACACCACACACTAACACTGAAGTATCTATGTATCTACACGGTATATTATTTTTAATTGCACTTACACCGCATGCTAACGTTCGTAGTAAAAGGAACCGTAACCATTTAACATTAAAAAAGTAGGCAACTGTTATTTGCCTTATTACAATGTTTAAACTTTAGGTATTTATCTAATACAAATAGAATAATAGTATTACACAAACAAACCTACTTAGGGACTTAAAATAAATATACCTACCTACCTACTTTTTGATATTAAAAAACTCTACATGGAAGAGCACTATTTACTTGAAGAAAGAAAAACCTACAGCTACCTAGACACATGTGAAGAGCCTTGAAAATAATTCATATTCAAATTCATTAAGCGTATGAGCTACATACATGTGTAAATACAGACTTGCACATACAGCGTTATCTTGTTTAATATAGAGTTATAAAGTCTTGTTAAGGCATTATCAAATTGAGGCAGGGAAATGTAGACTGCAGATAAATGTAGACCATTGGGAATATCTTTACATCTTGCTTTCCTTCTGAATGCTGAGTACACATGTACATGAGTGGGCTACTTGAGAGATACACATGGAAAGTAAACAGAATTTTACATCTACAAATACAGAACGGGTATTATTACCCATTGCTAAGGCTGTTCTTCATTCTGTTGCTACAAGCACATAATAAGTTTGTTGTATCATCATGAAGGAAAGTTACATATGAATGCAAAGACCCACATTCCTTTATCGATACATGCATATCTGAAAAAACTTTGATATATGAAGGTACTTCTGTGTGCACACACAGAAAGAATATATTGAATTACCATGAAATTCTACAAACTTACTTCGTTGCATGCATGAATTCCTCTGGATGCATGAATTCGCAAGTCAAACAAAATACATACATCCGCACACAACATACGTAATGCCTATATACATTCAAGCACATCAACATCCATTATTTTATGCAGGATACGTTACAAGGCAAAAGCTGCGGCAAACACAGTTTGCTTAATATGCAAACGTATATACATATATATATATATACAAATAGTAACAGTAAAGATTGCAGGAAGTCCTAAGTCGTTTGCATAAATCGATTGGCGATATGAATGTTAAGCTAACTAAGCCATAATGGCAAACGACCAGTAGCTGCAATCCTTGGTAATCTGCACGGATTAGATATTTTGCTTAAGTGTGTTAATTGGTCATATTATTAGTAGCTTAAACTTCTAACTGTTGTAATGTAACAGATGCACAAACTACAATACCAACAGAACACAAATTAATAAGCTTTTACAATATATGTTAAGCCTTTAGCAATAAAACCTCAACAGAGAGAAGGTAAACACATTGCTAATGGCACAAGCATGATTTCATCCATTCCACAAACTGGAATCATGACTTACTGTGTATTACCACAGGAAAAGGAAGTGAGAATGTGTATACCTTTTTCCAAGAACGTGTATTTACATATTAATATTGATTCAATACGTTTTCCTTGCTTGCAGTTCCCATGCAATTACAATTACGTCCATATCAATTACTTTTTGGTGCATCATCATAACAAGTGAAAGTGTAGGGAACATATTATAAATTATGCATGAGTATGTTCAAGGTCCATATAATACAAGTTTTCAGTTTGAAATCTGTACTGGATGTTCACAAACTAAACATTATGCTGTTAAATACACCACTTATTGCAACGACTAAACCAGAAACTTTATATATACGAAAACTAATAAATTAGTCATCGAAGCAATCATGAGAGCTTCTAAGGCCCCAGGAAACATGCACAGCAAAATTTTACTTTCGTGTATTGTGTGGTTACACCAAGGCCATACTAAACCTATGCATGTCCAATCGTTAGAATATATTATAAAGTATATTTTATATACCTACCTACCTAAGTTTCCTGTACTGTATTGCAGGATTAGTAGGTAGTTTAATATGTAAAACGCGTAAGTGTGGACTTGATAAAGGTACGCACACTACATTTAATAAATTGCAGCACTTGAACAAAATAGGATGGACATGTGCTGTTTTTACTGGTAAATCGGATTTATTTATTTATACGTAAACAACTGGCTGTGTGTCTAGAAAATTCTCATAAATATTGCGGAGAAAAGAGTTTTAAGAGCAGCAGGAGAGTAGAAATCGACAAGTTTGTGGTAATATTTTAACTCCGCCACTTGAGAACACACCGTGGGTTGCATTGGCATGTGGGTTGCGCACTCATTACTAGTTTAACCATATGCACAGTTTTGTGGTTGCATGCAATAAAGGATTACATATACTGCTCTTAACTTTCTCCAACTGACATAGTAAATAAGCACGTAGTGATGTGTCCATGCACCAGATCCGCTTAAGAACCATTCGAGAAGCATTTATGTCAAGTCATCTACTTAACGTCAGTCATGCAATGTAATGCATTTGACGTAACTTCCTTGCTTAGCCTTTGCTCACAGCACTAAGTTAACAAACTACAAAAACTAAAGTAAACTATTGCACTGTGCTTTTACTGTATGGTGCAGTTTTGCCTGCTAAGTCCAAGAAGGCATTACAGAATAAAACAAATATAAAGTCGGCGAACCTTTTAATTTATACTGTGAGCCGTAAAAGAAAAGGAAAGAAAAGTAAACCAATGGATTTCCCATTGCTATACACTAAATATAGAGTTTATATATACGACTTAAAAAGTTTCTTCTCCGGCTATAGCAATCTTGTTTTCAGTTCAGTGGCAAATAATAGTTTACTTTCAACTCGACCAGATTGCCAAAAGCAAAGGCATGATTGTATTGTAAGGAAACTCGTGAACTATATGTATAAGTGGAAGGTAGTATTTTCACATCCGATCGCGAGTACCTACCTGAATTGTACTTAAGCAATTTTCTGTTGTGAATTACACAAAACTTTACTTCGGGAATGTTTTCAAGCAACAGTAGTGCATATAATACACGTACTCTGTGTGTGTGTAATGTAGGGAGGTAGGTTTAATATGCTGGTAACTACTAGGTACACCGCTTCCTATAAATGTAATTCCACCACTTGTATGCTTTTATTTCTTCTCCCAGTTAATATTTGTACTGTGCAAGATCCCAGCCGGTAATCACCTCGTTAATTATGATTTCCGTGAGTTGTGTGCTCGCTTTAGTAAAATATGGCATACATGAAAGTAACAGAAAGTACGCAGGTGGGTCATGTTATGTTGCAACGGATTCTTGACTCTTCACAGTGCCCATTGCATTGTGGTACTCATTATGCTCCGTTGGGTTTTATCCGTAAGTAGGCAGCATTATAGCCATCCTACATATTTATAAGCACATATAGCTGTCAAGGACTACAATACTCAAGTAGTCTAGTCTCCTGCTAATTTGTTTTCTTTTTCTGTAATATGTATACACACTTAGAGTTGGCCAACGTTAACGTGAGTTAGGAAACTATGTGACTTGTTTTAGAAACGAGAACCTGGGTTAAATTCCAAGACAGAGTCTGCAGTGCAGTATAACATCGTGAAATGCCCTCATAAGGAAGTAAAAAGCCTCTAACTACGAACTGCATGACAAAGTCAAACCACGTCGTTCTAAATACAAATATATACTCCCGACCTCAACAGAAAGCAATGCCATATTTCTTTACGCCTACTACAAGTAGAGACTCTCGCTAATAATTGCATTTGTGAATGGGCGTCTGCCTGGCAGCATAATATTGGCGTATAACTTTACAATACACACACACACTTGACATAACTTAAATTTTAAAACACACAGAATTTTACTGTAAAGCACACACTAACACAAGTAACACACAATCTCATTTTAACTCAGCTCGGCTTTGTTTACCTAAAAATATACAAAATGTAACGGGAAAGTGTGTAGCCAAGTTGCGAGTTTTGTGTAGTTAATAGCACGAAGGTTAGGTTAGGTTTGCATAATTTTCACATACTATTTGCAATATACGCCTGCACTAGTTTAGATTTGTACCTACGGAGAGATCGTTTACCAAGATATATTATATATATAGTTTTTAGGTATGTAAATTATATATGCGTTGTATGTATACGGTGGTAGTGTCGTTTTAAAATGAACCAATTTATTGAAATAGTAGGTGGTTGAAGATTCGGGATAAAGGCCAGGATTAACGGCATTACAGCAGTGCTTTATTTGAATTGAATTTCCAAGTGCTATTTCTCTACTACTGTGTATATTTGCGGAGAATTGTAGTTACAGGATGAACAATGTTTCTTGGCTGCGTACGCATTACAATTGAATTAAAATTAATTATAAGCTCCTTCATCCCAACTAATGAGTAAATAGTTTATTCAGCAAATCAGATCATTTATCAAGGGACTAGTAAGTAAATTTGGAGTACCTACCTAGGTAGATGCATTTACGTTATGTCGGCAATGTAACCGTAAGTAGGTAATGTATAAGTAGCTACTAATCCGACTAATCCTGCAATCAAGAACCCAGATGGGAAAGTCAGACAGAGGAGAATATTCCACCCAATGTTCTAATTTTCACCAACCAGTCATTGTCAAACTGTCTTTTAAGATTTAATTTAGACTGCTGTGCTAGGTATCTGTCGAACCGCAGAAGGTCATCGTTTAATCAATTCCTTTAATATGCGAAGACCTTGATTACCTATAAAATTATAACCATTTGTAATATGTATGCAACAGTATAGCATTATTTGAAAATAGGGCAGTCCGAGCTGGAAGTTGAGTATCTATTTTATAAAAATACTCAGCTATAATTGTTTTTGTACTCATTTCATTACCAATTATTAAATCATACGTAAATAAGGTTTTAAAATTACTTGCTTAATTATGCAGATGAGAACGTGTTATTGATGTTATGCTAGCATACAGAAATCAAAACAAGTTCGAAGTTTGTAAATAAGTTTGCGACCTTCGAGTTTTCATTCAAGCCAATTATAATGCATTGGAAATGTTCAGTATTTGTATTGTATTCGTATATCTTTATGCCATAGACTGGAGGAAAATTACAGTTGGTCTATAATTTAGTTCATCGTTAGTTTGTATTATTTTACAGGCCATCTCAACAACCCTCCACTCAAAAATGTACATAGAGACTAGAGACTCTCCAGTGTATCTTTACTGCAAGCTGAACGGATCACTACAGCCATTTCGAGTGCAAATGACAACTTTTGACCTCAAAAAACATATTAAGTCACAATAATAAATGCGAACATTTAAATGCAGAAACTGGGGCATAACGGTCGTTTACATCTTCGTGAACAACAAGCTGGCTACCATAAAGAACACGAAAACAAGAGAATGTTATCTCTCCATTCAAAGGAGCTTCTCTGCTTGATGCATTCTTTTGTTTTACTGTTAACAACGAGGCATTACGCATACAACAACTGACTACTGTTCATACAACATGACATCAACATGACTTAACATTTGTGACATTAATTGCTGTGCTAACTATTTACGACACTGTGTGAGCAGTGTAACTACTCTGACTGCATGTATTTAAAAACTTCAATTGTCATTACAAATTCAAAATTTGGAGTTGAGAAATTGACCCCATCTTCGAACTTAGCCTAACATATTCTATGTCCTCACTACTTAGTATGTGTACCAAAATATCTGAAACCGTTCTTGAGTTATGGTGGTGAAGTAAGAACGGACATTCCTATAAAGCAGCTCCGCTATTTAATTAAAACATAACATATAATGACAAAAAGTTCCACAATGCAGAAAGGAACAAAGTATTGGAAGTAGTCAGAGTGGCTATACTGCTAACAGAATGCCACAGTTAATGCCAGTGCCATAGTTCATTACACAGAGTCGCTGTTTACTCCGCTACTTGATGGGACCATTACAGTTGGTTTATATTATATTAAAAGTAGTTTTCAATTCAAAGCTCATTTCCTTGTAAAAATAAACATGGAAGAAAAGATGCAAGAGATAGAGAGGTTCGCTTAACTAAGTTAAAAAAAGCTTTCTGTTTCCATGATACAGTAACTCCGGATGTATCAATAATCAAAGAATCAGTTTCCAAATACGGATAAACTTGAGAGAACCTTGATGCTTTCACTTAATATTATGATATCAATACAAAATACTACATGACCATTTTAACTGAGAGCGAATCCTAAAGGAAAGAAAGTCAACGCCCGGAAAAAAGAGCTGGATAGAGATTTATACATCAAAAGTAGCTATTAGAAAGATGAAGGAGTCCCAGCGTGTGCCTCCTTCCTCTCGCACACTACAAAATTTTTCCTTAGTACATGCTGCACAATATCCGCCGGCCTAGATTTCACATTGAAATATGATTGCAATAACTTTAAAGGTATAGAATTACAGATACACGTTTCTACAAGTTTTTTCGGTTTGAATACTACTATTTACTCAAGCAAGGCGGGAGAGAAAGAGAGATAATCATGTAACACTACATTCTCTGTAGTAGTCGTAATAGTGGCATTGCCTAAAACTAAACTATCTTGCATTGCTCCTGGTGCTTCGGGTAAACTTGGAACGATACATGATGCAGCAAACTTTCTTTTAGTTTTAACACAAAACTGAGAAAAGGTTCAAAGGGAAAGCAGATTCTCTTTGTGCAGCATAAACCACGGAGTCGACTGAAATTGCTTCGCAGTCCATTTATCTGCCCTGTAAGTTACTCAGAGACACTCAGAGCGTGTGTGTACAGTACAATGCAGTATGAAATACAGACAGATACGAGAAAACTACAGACAAAAATTTTTCACTATATTTTCTAACTATAAAACTTATTTGAAGACATAAGCAGTGCAGATATGGGCTTCATGAATGAACTCAGACGTTTTTTACAACCACTTCTATATGAATACTACATCTTCAAGAAATATTATTGCATATTCCAAGGAATAGATATTATTTTACAGCATTTTTTTAGTATCGTAGTATCAGTATCTCGTTACGCACTTTCTCAACTACTATATTCAGTCTCACACACAACAGAATCATTGCAAATAAAAACGCGTCTGAGAGGGGCTGCGTAAATCTAACAATAAGGATAGAACTATCCGCTATCCCTCTTATTGAGAAAATACAT
>JABASD010001212.1:0-44895 GCA_019776165.1 Pogonognathellus flavescens | reverse complement strand
TTTACGCGTCGAGCGTTTCTGCAGTAAAAGCGGCCATAACCCTGCAGTGAAGTGTGAATGTATTATCTGCAGTTTTCGTCGGGGAGGTTTTTATCTGGGTTATATTCGTATAAGTATACCTTCAGATATCTATAGACTAATATAACGTATATTATACTTCTCTTTCTGTACAGAAGATGCACGATCGAAAATTCTACTTGTTTATACAGGGCTTGGCTTCAAGCAGAGTAAATAAACGGTCTTTTACCAGTTTCTTTGAATTGTTCCTCTAATTCACAGGGACAGTACCTACAATCTTATCTTCAGTTGATGAGAGAGAGAGTCTTCCCAAAGTCAACTCAAGTTACCCACCGATCTTTACATACTGCTAGATAATTGAAAAAGCTAAAGTTGAATAAACGCCCTTTGCTTTCCTTTGAACTTTGCTTTTCTTTGCTGATTGTTGTGCGGATGATGTGTAGTTTTGATGCAACAGTGTTCACATGGCTCTTGGCTCTTGGCTCTTGGCTCTTGTACTTATATACTACGTAACAATGCGTTATGTTGACTTGGCTGGAAACTTGGAAATTATAGGTGAAAAACCAACCTTTGAATTCGGGCTCATTTTAGCAACATCCTTTGTAGATTTGTTGTTGCAAAACCACTCACTTAGTTTACTTTGCCTGTATTGCTCTTATACTACGTGAACTCTGTTTGTTGAGGTAATTGATGCGCAACAGCGTGTGTCGTTAGCAGCACCGATTCTACTAAAACGTAGATTGATGTAATTAAAATTAGATGTTGGAAGTTATAGGTACCATATTCTTATAGTAATGCTGGTATTATAATTTAAGTAAAATTAGTTAGATAGATGCGCATTTTTTCGATTTTTATTGACTCAAAAACATTGGAGAGTGTTGCAGAGTTTGTATAGACAGGTACTAATTAGGTACCTACGCATTTTATAGAGATGACATGATGGTTGTTGTGCAGTCCACATTCACATCACACAGTTACACACCTATATAGCCAATGTACATCTGTTACAAGGGATTTGAGTTTAAATTAGCTCATGTATCATGTTGGATTTACATATCCACTTTGCATTACCTCATTCCCTGTGTTTACATTCGTAATTAGTATGTATAAGCGTACTCAATTTACATACTCGTTGTCCTATTGTCCAAATAGTGGTTTGAGATTTATAAATAAGTCACACAAGCAAATAAACTCTTCACAAGTCAACTTTAATAGCACTACTATTCTTTCTACATGTATAGGCAACTGTTTACTGCGTTTTTACTCATGTTAGAAAGGTTGACATGTGAAGTGCGCATTCCAAGTGGCATAATAATCTTTTTTACAAATCAAATGGTAGCAAAAACGACTTATTTATGCGTTCACCTGTTGCTTTGTCACTGACACGATGATGTTACTAATGGGCTGCGTCGTTAACGTAAGGTACCCGTTTATTTTTTATGGATTTGTTTTGATGCACTTTTATTTCACGTCCACATACCTTGTCATAGTACACGTTACGCATGTAAAGAAATTTTTTCGGTTATGTTACCCATATACGTATGCCATAATGTTATCTGTGCTAATTTCATTCTACATGTAATAAATGTAATAGGTTTGGTTTCTGCTAGTCATATTCTATGAAAAATGCAATGTGGTTAAGACTGCAGTTTCTGTTGGTATTTGGGTTATCATTGATAAAGACCATTAATAACAATATGTACCTACCTATACTAGATGCATGGTGTGACTGAAAACTTGCAAAAATATTATAGGTAGCAGAGCAGTAGTACAAGTAGCGGCTGTGTAATCTAGGTGTGCAATCTGCATGTGTAAAACCAATATGAGACTAAAACTGTCAGCAATAAAAATGGCTGAAGAAATCGACATGTGTCCATTGAAACAAAAGCTGTAAATTAGAAGCGAGACAAGCTCGAGGTGTAATTGGCAGACACCCCAAAGCGTGTGCATTAACATCAAACACAATACTGTTCGAAGAGTTGGCTGCTGCGACTCATTTGTAACTTCATGACTTAATGCTAATCAAAAATCCTGTTATGATTATGTTGAAGAGATCTTAATGATACGTTCATTTAAGCGTGTCAAAATTACTCATGAGGCTTTTACATGTACTAAAAGGTCAGAAAAATGTTGTTGATGTTTGCTTGCCAATAATAATCCATATCTGTTATGATTGGTGGTGGTTTGAATGAAATTTATTTGATCGTGGCACTATAAACTATAAATTATTCTTTTTATAATCAGTTATTTGTACCTAAACATACTTTCATTTATTCACAATTAAGGCAAGCATATTAAATCTACGGGTGTGGTCGCTTCATGCAGTGAGAGTATTATTTTGATCATCTCGTTGAATGCTGGTTTGTTCCTTTTTTCTCCAAATGTTTTTATACTGCTAATAAATAACAGAACTAAACTTCATGCTACTATTTCATCACTCCCACAGTTTAATAGAGCAGGTCATAACAAACTTAAACTTAATACACAGTACATCAAGTTTGTTATGAACAGGATAATACTTTTGAGGAATAGTAATATGAGGGTACTTGAATTTACATGAATATGAATATGAGTATGAATAGATGACACAAATAATTCTTGTAAATCCGTTTTTGGAGTAAGTATTTGGCGCAAGTACAGCTCATGTATAAAAATGCATAACATCTACATGCACATCATATTTTGGCAATATTATTTAGCAGTCAGCTCAGAGAAGCAGTTGTTAACTTTTATTCTTCGTCCTTGGTAGCACATTACAGTTCACTCAATTTTTATTTACGATTAAGTTCACCTATTATGGAAAATTAAATTAAGTTTCATGCACAAATAAGCAGTAGTAATTTGTATTAGAATTTACTCTAATATTTGTAATACAATTGGCAAGTAGTCATACAAGTTGAATTCCATTTTTCAAACCCAAATGTTTACAGTCATAGCTTGTTTGCTATGACAGGTAACAACAAAGTACAAATACGATAAGAGTGTAAATATCATTGGCATGAAATAAAAATCGCACACAAACACAGAATTACATTTAAAATTAGAATTTTTTTGTTTATCACATGCACTGTCCAAGGCACAAACATTCTTTGAGAAATTAGGGATATTGTTACAAAGTCAATCAAATCATTCTGAAAGTTTCTGTGTTCTACATTATTCATTACTTGGCAATTTTCTGTTTCCTTCATTTGAGTTATGTATTTATGTCAAAAGTTTGACATTCTAACTTTGACATACAGCAGTTATGATATATTTTATTGCAGTTTTTACATCATGTATGATCTGTAGTTGCAAAAGTGGAAGAAACATGGTTCCATGTGAATAGACGACGCCTTGACGTGACTCTTTGATCTATTCATGTCTCTGATTCTTTTATTTTACTTCTCATCTGTTATAAATATTTGATTTCAAATGCATTATGTAGCAATAGACCAGCATAATATAACTACGTGTGGAAATCTATGTACAATGCACATGCAATCAGATTCTCACATCCAAATATGTTGAACAAATATTCAGACACCTTCATACTCATGTAGCTAATGCAAATGGGTGAATATTGCAGTGTCAAAATGATGAACACATTTCGAACTGTATTACGTATTCAGACAGTCAGTCATGAGTTATGAATGACATGGGTCTTTACTTGGATATTATCTTTTTAACGGTATTTCCTATAGTAAGCCAATCCTTGACAACATAATATCTGTATATCAGCAAGGATGAAAAGCTTTCTCTTCCAGAGCAATGTTGCTGTCTTATTTGTGTCATGTGTCAGCTTATACATGTTATTAATATGTAAACCAACATATTAAGGCTGTGTCATCTCATCTCCAGAACAGGTAAAAGCTTTTTGAAAACTGCCTGAAACTTCCATATTAAATCTCGGTTCTTCATGTACCTTGCAAAAACATCTGAAATAGATACTGCGCATAAAATTAGAAGGGGCTGTTGCAAAGGTCAAAACAATTAGGCGATGAAAACAAATTAGAGCAAGCAAGAGAAGTAAGAATAATTAACGCATGAATAAGAAATGAATATTAATTTACATAGTACCTTGCCTTCAATAGAACAGTACTATTTATCATGTAAACGATGTGCGGTAGTAATGCTGTGTAATTGCATACTGATTTATATAATCAGTAGATATAATCATTCCTCCATTTCTTATTTTAGTATTAGTTACGTTGTGTTCATGATATATGAATTCCCCAACATCCTGAAGAGTAACATGTAAGAGGATCTAGTACAGAATCTTACTTAGATGTGTAGCAAATTTCCTTAGGGTATTTACATACAGTTTTATTTGTATGTATGAGGAATAATATCCTTCTGATACTGAAAGCTATGGAGAATTGCAGTTAGCTTTTACATGCATTCCGCCTATTTACGTTTACATCAAGCATAGTATTTTGTATTTTTAGTGCAAAGCACGTAAGATTTCCTTTCTGTAAATATCACGTACCTATTCCAGAATGATTACGCATGCACAGGGCATGAGAATAGGTTTAAAGTGGATTTTCTGCTAGGCCGAATGTAATGGAACACCGTGAAACTCAGAAAGGAGTGCAACATAAAGATACGGTGATCTTCGTAAGTACATTCGTGAAAATCTCATGTATTTCCAAAGTTTTATATGTGTGCCCCAATAATACGCTATTATAATAGCATTATCCCCATACTACATTGCATTCAAATACAAAACTACGTACACTTTCTATTTAGCATCTATAGCCAATAACTGACTTGACTTTATATTTTAGAGAAATGATAACATAATAACAAGAAGACGCAAAGAATTATGTTACACAACCAACTCATGTACATACACACAGTCAAATGTGCTCTCTCTAGAGTGTCTTGAGTTTCAGTGGACGCCTTATGTAAGTTGAAACGCTGCAAAGTTTGTGAGAAAAATAAAAATAATTTGAAAAAGCAAAGAGAATTTCTAAATAGTTTATGATGGGCAGGAGGACTGAGTGACAGTGTTGCGGTTGCTTTGAACATTTACGTGTATAGTATATGGAATATGCAAGCAAGTATATTGTTTAGCCATGGTGAAAGTCTATAATTCAATGGTGACGACGGTGTATGCTTTGTACTATGGAATCAGAACTTTTCAAAAATTCGGCTTGATGCTTTCTGCTCCACGCAAAGAAACACTCGTGACTTGAATGTAGAAGCTGTTCATATACCTACTCAAATAAGTGTGCATAATATATAAGTATATAGATAAATGCTAGATGTACACACACACACACAGATGCTGTGGCTTTTCACGTGCGGGAGCTGTAACCAAATGCGCAATACTTGTTCTCGTGTCTGGTGGCGTTGATTGTCGAGTTTAAAGACAGGGAAAAGACCATTAAAGAAATAATCGTTATATAGTTGGAGAAAGTATGTTGTTAAATCTACGGTCGGTGTAGTTCAAGTACAGTAAACAAACCCACATCATAATAACACTCACCAACTCTCAAATCGATTTTCTCTTGCAGACTACCTGCAAGTATTTACCACAATGCATGAAACCAGCAAACCGAAAATTCAAAGAGAAAGCAGGATGGAAATACCAACATTCATGTTTATTGTTTCGCTTAACTTACAGCCTTCAATTTCAATGTACGATGTATACAGGCGCAATTTCTGCACAAGTGTGTATAATATTACACAGGGACAATCTCTCTTTTACTAATAGTGCCTACTTATTCCCATAAAATCATCTGTAATTGTAACTGACACGAGTGGTCGTTGTAATTTGTAATGAGCGTCTGTTCATGCAAACTTTATAAGTAATGCTATGCGAGAAACGGGTGGCATGTGTGCAGCGTGTATCATGTCTCACACAACGCTAAATGAACCTGCAACGTTGTGTAAACTTGAATTTAGTGTGTGTGGTATGCATGCCTGATACTTTCAAGGTGATCTTTGTAAAGCTGAATCCAAATGTCGTTAATGTTTGTATGGTTTATATATTATTTCTCGTATCAAGGACTCAAGGTCTGTAAAATCAAAAGTAAAGTTTAATGCCAAATCACATTCCTACCTTAACTTACATGGAGCAGTAACTATTAACTTGTGTAAAGTAAATAGTTCCTTGACCATTATGAGGTTTTAGAGCTGCCTGCCAAAAATAAGTAGGAAACACGTTACACCAAACTTTAGAATAATGTGCAAAAGTAAATACAATTAATGGAGAAGGAAAATCAGATATTTATGTATGCCAGTATACGCAATTCGTGCTAGTACCGATTTACCGATAGTTTTGCTTATACATACTATTATGCAAATATTCACATAATACTATGTTATGGGTGATATCGAAAATTTGGTGCTATGATAGTGAAATGGTTTACATTTTAAACATTTACCAGTCTAAACAATTTAAAACAGAAAATTGCATTGCTACCAAGAAGGGGATTAAGTGAATTTAATACTGAATATAAAATGATTGTCTCCAATGCATTTGCAAAATGAAAATGTAGCAGCCATAATGGTTGTAATGTGCCGTAACTAATACGTATTTTCGTATTTACAATTTATCAATTTTGACAATATTTAAATTACTTTGAGATATCGTTTGTCTATACTCAGTGTTATTGCTGTTGGGTTTTAGACGCTAATAGGTATTCGGCGAATTTTAACTCTGTATAAGGTTTGACTTTTGATAAGGCCCATAACATGTGAAAGCTCACATCTAAAAGTAAATGACACGCATGAAACACTTCCAGAAGGCCAAAATTTCAGAAGGAAAGTGTTTTCTCCTGATAAGAAGAACTACAAGGCTCACAGAGCATCTGAGCATAGACTTCTCATGGAAAGGGCAGCATTATTATTCGCAGTTTGTATTGCCACTATTGCACCTTCGTTTAAGTTACTGCCAAATGCGAACGGAGTTCTGCTATATATTCGCATAGTGATCATGCATGTTCAATTTGAGTTCGCAAGAAAGGTGTAAGTGTATCTACATTGCATACGGCAATAATATAGAAAGGGTAATATAGTATTCAGTGGATCTCGCATGTACTCGAATGCGTTTTATTTTAAGGACAATATATTATTATTTTCACGTAAAGCGATGCAGAATCAAACTACGTAATCAAAGGAGAGAGAGTCTGGCGTAATGTAGAACACGTCGTCGTTAGTTTATACACGAGCAGTTTACTTACTTCGCATACACTCTGGAATAATGCGAATGCATTATTATTTTGTGTACACAACATGACATAAAATAGCTTTAACAGTCACAGAAACGCATTACATGAGAAACGACTTACGTGCCTTATCTCATAGTCTCCCGACGCTATTGTCTTGGGCCTTTGTATTGTGAAACAGAATCGTGTACATTGTCTGGGGGGAGGATAATGTCATTGCTGCTGTCTTCAGCATTAAATTCAAAATTGCAAGACGCTTTTGTACAGGTCTCTCTACTCCACTCTACCTATCCTCGTGCATTGAATGATCGGGAGATGTGACGGACAAGCTTATAGTCCTAAAGTAGAAAGTACATTTTGATTTGCCAGTTTACGACCTAATGCAATAAACTCGATGTAGTCGGATTAGAGCACACAGTATGTGTGCACCATCACTTTTCGTTTATTACGTACACGTCTACTTATAATACTCCACATATTCTATACTACTTACTTGTCAGTAACTTAACTACTATTATTATCTACAATAGAGTTGCATTATTACCGTAGAGAAAAGAAATGGGACAGGAAAGTCAAAACCATTGACAATTTCTCGACGTAGTCTGAAATGATACATAAACTGAGGCTGTGAGGGAAATGAAATCATAGCTCGACATGACATAATACTACACTTAAATATAGAGAGCTACACTATATTCACCAGTAAATTTTATTAGTTAGTTCTCGTACACTACTCCGTTAGTACATTAGAGTACTTCTTACATTATTGTCGTCGTGCCTTGTGTATCTTCCTTTGAGACAAGAAGGACCTGACGTATAACTGCCATCATCATAATACTAATACAGTACATGGTTCCTAGCAAACATAAAGTATAGCTTAAGGGGGAAACTGTAACTGGATTAAATTACATCGTTGCAATATATTTATGATGTGAGTCGCTCGTAGTATTTTAAGGAACCATCATGGAATACTTGAGTAGTAGGTATGTATACTTTATATGTGAGGAGAGTAAAGTCTTGGAGCGTTAAAGACGACAGCGAACCGTAATGACATGCTAGTTAACTAAACTAGAGGAATGATGGAATGATCAAACGACCAATTTAGTACTAATAAAAATTGAGCGTAGAACTTGTCGTGACGTAAATGGGCACATTGAGTTAAACAAAAAACGGTCGGTTGGAGGAAAATAGGAAACACTGTAATAATATTATAAGGATGGTAGATGATACTGAAATAGTATTGCCCATTTGTTAACTGTACTTAAACAGTTGCCTACCTACCTGATTAATACGTATAACTATATGCACAGCATCGTGATATAGTGCAAAACAACTTTCAGTGTGTTTAATGTTATAAGCAGAAATAATTCTCTCACGATATTCCATGCACTTAACGTCATCTGAGCAGGATAGTCGTGCCCCGTGATAAGGAAAGATGAACTATGCAAAAGCTATTACACTTTACAGTGTGGCCCTTTGCCCTTTTCTATTGTTGTAGTAGTATCTGTTCCACTACACAAGAACACTTAGTCAGGGAAAGCACGTATATAAAACATATACTAAGCTAAATAGAAAAGATAGGCAGTTATAGTTATATATAGTTAAGTACCGCCGTGAGTTCAGTCAGGCTGTAAAGCATCTCAATTTGCAATAAAGTTCGAAAAGCAGAGTATATCATAAAGAACATCGTCAGTTTACAGTATGCCAAGCCAAAGCATATAGCAAGCCAAGTGAAATCGTAATTCAACTCAAAGTATAAACCATGTTGGTTGCTTGTCTTGCAGTGTAATAGTCAGATTTAAACCAATAAAAAATAGACTAGAAGTATCCTACTGGTCATGGCAATCTATTTAGATTATTCCATCTACTTTCAATATTTTTGGTTCATAGATTACGGTAATATTGAATGTATGTAATAATATTGCGGATCTGATTGAAACCATTCTGGTTGATACTAATGTGAGCTGCGTGGCCAGCTGGCTCATTGCATATTGCCAAGAAGAAAGTACAAAAAAACGTATTTTTTATTAACTGCTATGTATAAGGACATACTTCACTATACATTTACAAGTCACTTCGTCTGGGATTTTTTTGTTTCACTGAAATTCTTTTAGAAATAAGTAATACATTATTTATACTTTTCAAATATTAATCAAATAGATTGATCATGTCTTTTTATGAGTTATTTGTTAGTAAAGTAAATGGGCTAAAAAATTCTAGCAAAAGTTTTGCTTCTTGGATAAAATTTTGTCGCAATGCAATGAATAGGGGTGGATTAGCATTGTAGATAGTAGAAGCGAAGTTCAAATAAAACTGATATTGCATTTAATGAAGAAGTGTTCTTTTATTTGTGCAACTTAAGTGTAAAGTTCATGAATTCGAAGACAAGCTGGTAATGATTAGACATGTATTGAGAACAAATAAGGGCAGAGAGTTGGTTCAGCTGCACATGTGTACACATGTACACTTACATCATATGGCTGTTCACATAGATTTTACAAACTACTTACTTATTAGTAGATTGAGTCAATATTTTATCGTTGCAGGCGGCAGTCAAAAGTCGTGTTCCTACTTCTATTACAAGTAGAGTCACACGATCAGAAACTGACAATTATCTTCTATAGTAACATCACAGAAGAGACATCAGAAGCTACAAAGCTCCGAATTCTTCGTAAGTATATGTTGTAACACGTAGTATGTAATACCATCGTATCGTATATATCCGAAAGAACTTTCTCTTCAAAAGTCGGAAGTTTCCTAGATATAGGGAAAGTTTAAGAACGCGAAAGGATAAAAATAGTTTTTGTAACACACATACAATTGCTTGGAACTGAAAACTCTCTCACTCTATATGCATTGATAGCTTAGTTGTAGTTTGGGAAAGTTAGGTCAGGCTGGAGAGGCTAAGAGCAGGATGGTAATCCTTTATCGAAGTGTGAGTGGTGCACTGTGCACTCGTCAATACCATGTGAATAGCAATCGGTGAAATAAGTCTGAAAGACTTTCACAATATTTTCCTTCTTTCTTCAATCCAATGCAACGACAAGAAAAGGATTCGCACGTGGCTTAATGTGCTTACAGAGTTTTTCTGCGAACTGTTGTTGGTTTGGTTGCCTGGTTCAGACTTATGAAGCCTCGTCTTCTATAAGCAACTCTTTTACTTGGCTGAATTTGTCCCTCGGTTAGTTACGTTGGTAGTTGGTAACCTTATGAAAATGAAATCTCCGAGATGAAAAATTGGATATCAAACGTTATGATGAGAAATGAATAATTCTTAGAATTGAACTTCCTCAAAGGAAATATTATCTAAGAGATTTCAGAGTTTTCTTAAGGTTACGTTTTTTCTATGGACAGTGCCTATTCAATCTAATTATGTGGAGCTAAATTAATTTGTAAAAGTAATGATAAAATATTGTTTCGTTCCTTAGGGGCCAAGCTCCTTTCTGCAAAATTCGTTAGAATATATATACACAAGCCTGGAATTAATTTAGCAATTGCATTACTTTGTGACAATAAAATGTTATAGCGTCTCCCTTAAAGTCTCAAGTGACTTGAGTAATTCTGTAAATCCGATTAAGGGGGTCGTACAGAACATATCATGTTTGTCTAAGATGCTAAGAGGGAGAAGATCCTCCAACATCCAAGCAACTGCAACGGTTGTTTTATTTAACGGGCTAGTTTTTCTATAGTTTCGGAAAGAGAACAGAAAATGTAAACATTTGCTTGCGAAATAAATGCCTCAGCGGAGCCAAGTATTAAATTGTAAGTGACTGAGAAAGGCATTGAGACTGCAATAATCTGTAGATGGGATTATCTGTTTTGACTGTCACACAGAAACTACAGAAATATGCTGTGTGTGTTTGTTATGTGCTCTCAGCAAAATATGTCAAGTAGTTGTGCAATATAATACTTTACTGTAAACATTTCATTCCATGTATATTACATGTACACTCATGTCTTGTGTTTGGCTTTGTTTAGTTTCCAGAGCACGGATTAAATCGATTGAATGAACGATTACTACTGTTCCGGCACGACTACAGTTCCGCCAATATTCTCCAAATGATCAATTCCGCTTCCGAAATCAACGATGAGACTTTGGTTGAAATTGTACTCACAGGTATGTCTTTTTTCCTAAATTATTTTCCTTAGAAATTACTACTTATAATACACTACCTACTTATAATAAATATATATACCAATGTTAATTCAATCATAAATTATTAAATGCCTTTTATTTCACGTGTATGAGACATGAATTGTCCTAATACAGTCTTTAAACATCGCACTTACCGTTACAATTAAGTAGATTGCATGATTTACCACCTGAAAAAGATTTTTCCTTCTACACTAGTGAGCATTATTACTACATACATATACAGTTGCAACTGTGACGTTCACAAAGTTCTGCCTGCATTTACTATAGTATGTATTGCAACATTTTTACCACAACAGTATATATGATAATACATACGTAATACATTCGCTTGTATAAAAAAAGACGCAACATGGAAGAATGGGGCAGTGTACAAGATTTGAAACGATGCCCTGAAGAGAGAATATTTCAGTTCCTATTTTTACCCAGTTCGCTTCACTTTACAGTAGAAATGAGTCTCTCGACTATTCTCAGTTCAGTGGCGAAATTATCGAAGAAAAGAGAAAGCGTCTTCTGGAAAGGCTACGGGAGCTATAAATAGAATTTATGATGCTGGCTGGTTGTACTACGTAGTGCCGTAGTCGTAGTCCCGTCTCCCGTAATACATACGTACGTAGATGCTTTGTGGCATAGTCGTGGAGCACACAGCAATTGCTAAACCTTTGTCGCTGAATAGCTTTCTCTATCTTTACTTTCACATTACAACAGATATGCTACACGGCATTTGCTGTTAAAAACACTGTGGTTGTAGCCCCGAATCTCTTTATATCTCCTCGTCTCCACTATCCTCCTTCTTTCAGCGTTTATACAACTTTTAGGAGAAGCAGTAAACTATAGATGCATACCGATGTATACTTTAACAGCCTACTCCACTCTTTCTTACACAGTCAGTATCACGAAGTTGCCTTGAATATAGTATTTGTAGCCTTCTATCTGTCATTCTGTTACCAGTTCACTGGTATTGAGTTTATACCTTCGCTATTGTACGAAATGTAGTATGTGTGGGAAATCCTAACTGAGCTACACAGCAAGAATGGCTTCAAGTTTTCCTTTGTCGGGTTTGGCTTGTTGAACGATAAAACCTAACCTAACTGCTCTAGACTTTTACGTACTTTGACCGTGGTTCTATTACTATCAGATAAGCAAAAGGAAAACTGCTCCACAGACGCTGTATATATTAGGAACATCTTACGCCCTACCAGATCCTCTGGAGAATACAGAGATATGTAGTTAATAGTATACCATTCCCTATTCGAGCATTGTAGTATCGAAATAAAATTTATTGTCACTACTTTTAACTTTTTCACAACTAGTGCAAACACCTAGGGGTAAAAATAGCAATCTGTTTGTTTGATTCGCAGTGAAATGCATACCTATATAGAATATAGGCAAATTGTAATGCTCTTTCGTGTTAAATATTCAACAACTACACAGAAAATTGTTTCACTTTGTTCAAGAAACAGTTAGGTGTGTAATAGAGTATTGTTCTTGAATAAATCAAGTAATGTGCAAGGAAAGAATGTTTTACTAGCTATATTCTTTTCTTAATAACTATGGATGCTGCATAAATGTTGTAGAAGATAATTTGTCAAAATTCATGAGGGAGCCGAAAGAGTCCGCCTTTTTTCACGCGGATGCCTAAGCGATATTACGCAGCAGTTACCTACAGAATCGTAAATGAAAACTTTCCTTTCTCCATGACTTCCTTCTCTCACTTGATTTTTCCACACGAGAAGACTAACTCTGTTCGGTTAGGAAACCATGGAACTCGCTTAAACACTCAACTTTTCTTTTGCTCCTTTTCTCCACATTTCACAGTCAACTGGACTCTTTCTCGTAGACTTTCTTTGTAGACTGGTGCTACAACTGCTCAGGTTTCACAAAGAATTCATTTAATGCACACACAGAGTGTGCGACACAAAATGAACAATGAAAGTTGTCCTAAGAGGTGTATTGTAATTAACTACCCGCATCAATAAATTTTACAACACTCATTGATATTAACTTATACCTAAATTGCGTTATTATAATTACATAAGTATTGAAGTGAATGATGCGAATGTGTTATGAACAGTAAACATAATATTTTATGCTCACGTACTGCTAACAGGTTATCGCTATCTAACACCATGTTGTGTGCAATAATTTAGGTCAGAGGCAGGGTACTAGTTTCGCCTATGTATCGTTTATGTGCAAAGAATCTCAAAAATATTCAACATTGCTATTGTGGTCTTGTTTTTGACATTAAATAAAATATTTATTTCATTTTTAGTACCAGTTTTTCTATACAGTAATTTAATTTGTTAAATTAAAATCTATGTTAGTTAGTAGTAGTAGTATTGGTAGGCTAATAATACCGCTGATATATGAGAATACATTGCTTGGTAATCACAATTTTGTGGTTTCATTATTGATTCAGCTTGAGGTAGCCCGGTAGTCGTAATAGAAATACATCAGAAATAGCGGTCATCGTCATTAATTTTCAATCCGAAGTACAAAGTTGGAGTAAAATTGTATAATTTTTCCCACTGCGTCTACGGTATATTGCTGGGTAGGGTAGTAGTAGTGTATTATATTATTCTTTTATAGAAGAAAAATCGTCAATTACATAATATTGTAAAAAGTTTACTTAGTTTACCTCTATGTATACTTTAAATTCAAAGTAATAAAACGATTTCCCATAAGATTTACATCGAATATAAAAATATGATTCAACCCTTCTTACAGTTATTTTTCTGTCCAGATAAATTAACTGTCAATGTGATTAGTAGGTTCAACATTTATCGGGGATTCAAAATTATATAATTACGACCATTTTTATGTACATTTTGTCGGATAAATATAGAATTATCAATTTCATTCACATGTAGGCATATTTGTTTGTTTATGCTCATTATAACAACTTTATCGGGCCTGTCAAGAAGTAACTTTAAATAAGTTCATGTGAAATATGCATGAAGCGTGCATGGGAATGGTTGCATTCAGTTCTCGAGTTACATATCTGTAGATGTTCTGCACAAATTGCTTAGTGTGCTATCTGTGTCTAAATTGATTGCCACTGCCATAGCACAGTCTTATGAAATGACTCTATGTGTGTCTATTACCACAAAGACTGAGTCGGAGAATGCTCTAAGTAATAAAATAACAGAAAGTAGAAGTAGGACTCTACACGTGTTATAAATAAAATATTTGCCGAGACAGTGGTGTCTTAGTTTCTTTACTGGGAGTATATAGATACTTGTATAGTATTCTACAAGGAGATGAAAATGAGAAGTAGAAAATGAATACTTAATGTAATTAAAGGGATTCCATCCAACAATTTCAAGTCATAAAAGTAAATTATTACCCAGGACTTGCTCATACATCCTCATACACACAACTTTTGATGTTTCAATGTTTGTTTGTCTCTGTTTATGCAAATTTAATTAACTCTGTTTTGTTTTCTTGCAGCCAACGCGCCGTCGGCAGATGAAGTGCAAATTAGACCTCACACCCTCTCCGTCCACTCGTATAAATCACCGACTTTCTGCGATTTTTGCGGAGAGATGCTCTTTGGACTGGTACGACAAGGCCTTAAATGTGAAGGTAATATCTATAACATCTACATTTTCAATATAAAAACTGACTAGTCATATTAGTATCAGTAATTCAATTATGTAGACATCCGTTTCTTGTCAAATTAGGAGAAGCAAGGTTGTATGTAGACGTAGACGGATGCTTTAAGTTTCAACTATTTACATTCTCGTCCTGTAATCCTCCAAAACATCTACATACAATTTTTACTAACGGAATTACGTAGCGGTAGCATTATAACTGAATTAACTACATACTGGCGGCAGAATTGCTTGAGCATGGTTCAATAAACAATGGGTTAGGTTCTATATCATTTCTGTGCAAAAGGACTACACGTATTGTTTCTACTTTTAGACAGTAATGTACTTGGGTACATTATCTTTAGTATAAAATAATATTTCCTATATAAAAAGTTGTATAATTGTGTAAGAGACAAAATTGTATTAATTATGAAAATATATTATTGCATCCCAAATCTTTATATAGAAGTTACGAGCCGTAATTTCTCCTGGTAGTGGCATTAATTTATTCACTTGCCCATTCTACTACCATAATTGTGCAGTATATTAAAAGACGAGTAAGAAGAGACGCTATAATAATCCATAATAAATTACAGAATACCTATACGAGAACGTTTTAGGATACCTAGATAAGCTTAAGTCGTGAATTACGATGCAGTGCAGGCGAAAACAATTTATATAAGAGCACTTTATCCATCTTGTGTAGTTAGTGGAATGTGAAATAATTAAGACTAAGTGAAGCCACGATGGTAAGACGAGTGCAAATAGTAGTGATGTTTCATGCTGCAGTGCTTAGACGTGTGGCGCATGATGAGGCTTGACTTCTCATGACACAGGATGACATGCCTTTGGTTATTTAAGTACATTAATGGTTTGTTATGCTCGTCTTTGTACAGTGGTGGAAAGGGTTGATAGAGATGACGCTGAGCTTGTAGACAATACACATCTTTGTGGATAAAGCAGAATTCATCCATTTGTAATTCTAATTCATACGGAATGAGTTAACGGAACACCTATCTATATTCCTTTGTAAAAAGGATTCTATACGTTCAGCTTTTAAGGGAAAGCTGTCTACCATTCATGTTATCGCATCACGATAGCTGTAGTCTACTTTCTCGTCACTGCTTTAATCCATTAATTTGCAATTGATGATAATAATAATAGAATGGCATATATATCTTAAAAGACTTGCTTAAACAAAAATTATTAGTGAAGCAACATCATAGGCGATTAAGAATGTTAATAATCTTGCAGATAGGGCATCAATAAAGATTTTTTTCATTTTAAATATCCAGATAGGTAATTACTTACTTTTTTGGAAAATTATTAATTAAATACTTAACTGTAGGTTTTAGAAATTCAAAACAGTTCAGCACACAGGGCATGGTATTTCGAAATATGAGAGAGATGTCGTAACATTTAGGTTTTATAGGGTACCTATCTATGTTATCTTTTTTTCATGAATGGTACAGTCATCAAAGTGATAATTAACGAATTAATGATCATGTAGCCAGCCTTAAGGTCGGGTTTTATGTGCATTACCAGCATTAGCATTGCTTTCATCTGAGCTCTTTTGGACATTTTAGATGTGCTGTACTTATTATTGCTTTGTGAAAGCTTCAATATAGTTTGCACTTGACTATTAACGAGACGAGCGTCCTGTAGTTGGTTCGTCTCAATAATTCACATAGAAAAAAATGATAATGCGGGAGTGAGCAGAATGAGAAAGTTCATTGAGACTCGTGCAGCTCTGCTGGTGTCGTTGTTGGTGGAGACAAATGAGTAGGCTTTTATGATCTTCCCATTGTGAGTTTTATGAAGTAGATCATTGAATAAGAATCACATTGAAGAATGCCATGGAGGAGGAATGAAGTTTGAAGATGATAATGGTGTGCTGAGTATTCCCCACTAAAAGAACAACTTCAAAAGAGTTTACTGTGCAGTTTACATTCATTTTCACTTTGTGATGAGAAAGCGGATATCCGCATTGTCTACTCACTTAGAATGCCTACATTCTCAACCATTCTCATCCAGGGGTAATTTCTATTGTTCGCACCAGCCAAGATAGTCGAGATAGCGAGATGCCTTTCTCTATAACATTCTTATCTTCTTCTTGTAATATTATTACGTTACATCATCAAGAATATTCCCTCTCATCTCAATATGTACGATTTATGTACTCAACCAACAGCAAGATCCACTTTGACGAAGGAATAGCACTCTTTCTCTATCTCTAATATGAAGGCGTGATAGTGATGAATATTTTAAGGGCCTACTACATTGCATACTAGTATTATTTGTACAATAAACTCCTAGTTGAAGAATTAAAGCAACATCAATGCAAATTCTATTCATTTCTTTAAATCTTTGTTTCTCAGAAGTATCAATGTATGTAATATAGGCTAGGCCCATATAAAGCAGAAATAACATTGTTTTTGCAACATTTTAGTGAATTAGTACTATCTTGTAAATACCCAAGCTTTATCTTGAAGGAATACAAAATACAAGTTCATTATTAATTACATTCATTACCAAAGAGGTGTGAGACAAGTGTGATGAAGATGAATATTATCACATAGATGGAATATTAAATTAATTAGATGAATTTGTTAATTTCTGTTTTATAAGTAAGATTATAGTAACACTGGTATGTATATGAATAGAATTTGATTTGTAAACAGAAAACACAATAGTGTGAAGTTTATTACTATAGCCTTTGCATATTTACATATAGATTTAGCCAATATTACCACGAATTAATTATAAATTTCAGACATGCATGCTAAAAATGTCGTTGGTTGTAGTGCGCGTTTATAATGTGTTACAAAGTATATAATGGTCTTCATTTGCTGACATAACTTTCCGTATTATTATTACTATTAGTTATAGCTATAAGTTATGAGTGATAAATCATCTTTTCTTTGTGAGCAAGGAGAAATTTAATGGAATACATTGTTCTTCATTGTTAGAGAATTTTGCATACATAGGTAGTTCGGTTGAGTGTGCAGCTCTCTGCATACTTAGCCTGCGTCTAATTACTTTTTGTACAAGAGATGAGCAAGCTGGCATATGCTACAAGCAATATATCACACATTTTGACAAACCGTGTGTAAAATAATTTCATACTGTGTATGAAAATAGCAATGCATGGTGAATTATCCTTATACATATGCATATCGTGTAACTATAATACTCCCCATGTAAATTTGGCGTCTACTTTCTCTTCTATACAACTAGTGTGACAATAGAAAACTCTTTAGAGCCAAAAACTAGCAAAATGAATCCTATGTCTCTGTGCGTTAGTTTGCACATTGAAATTTTTGGCGTACGTTTCTATTATGTCGCATTCTGGTCTTTATTAATAGACAGGAAATAAAAATCAGCAAGCATCAGCAGAATATTATGCAAAGCCTGCAGTGTACCACAACAGTATTATTATAGGTAAGCATTTTACGTACACAACGAACTTATGTATAAGTAATAGATATCTAATAGTATGTAAAGAAAGTCGAGTTTATCTGAAGAGATATAAATCTGATTCTCGTATATATGTAAGAGCCATTATAATGCTTTGGTATAAAAGATACCCATAATAAAAGTGTGGACAACGAGATGAGATGAGTACAAAACGAGAAGAGACTATGAACAATATTTAACTACGACTGCATAATGATGAAGCTTTAAATACAAGGAAAATCATATAAGGAAGACTATGTTATGTGAAGGATAAGTAATATTCCTAATACATACGGAGACAACACATGTGAACTACTGCGCCAATTTAACTGCGAGAGCTAGATTTATTATGTACACAATGGATATAATTCTCGGAAATTGTATTTTATATGGCACAGTTAGTAGTGTACGAAATTAGTATGTATTTTAGTCTGTAGTGCTAGCTGTAAAATGAATGTGGTTCATGTAATTACGCACGGAGGCATCAGACTGCGAACTCAGGCTTATTAGTATTATGCATCTGTATACGTATCACAGAGAGCAATGAAAGGTAATTCTACTCGTTTTGTATGCATGAGTATTCTGTGTACATACAGATATAACAAAATGTAGTAAAGCTTATATTGCTACATGCTAAAGGTTATGAACCGTGTTTTGCCATTTGCATAGAAAATGTTGCAAAATAAACAGAAATCGTACAGAAATGTAAAAACGAATGAGACGAGAATGAATGCCACAACTTTTACTGTTGACCAGAATTTATTGCATGTAGTGAACTTGTTAGCATTTATCATAGTGTATTTAGTTTAGGTCTGTATGTTATGAATCTATGTATGTGTTCTATACTCATCGATTGCAAGATTGCAACTTTAACATGATCTAACACTAGATGAACATTAGAAACACTAGATGAAAAGAAATGAATATGATATATGTAGAAAGTGCGTCACGATGTTGGGACTTCACTCCATGTGCTATACAAGCAGTTTATATCGGTACATGAACGAAATAAAACAATTCTGAGAATGAAGATGTAATGGATTCAATTGAATTGTCTCTATAAAGTGCCATTAGCAATACCGATTTAGATGGCAACCTTTGAGAGTTGCTATGGGAGAACGCTCATGTACAGAAGTATGCACTCCACAGCAGTGAGTTATTTTGCTTGGTCACACAGACCCTTAGTCGAATAGAATTTAGATTTAGGTGCATAATCAGCAAAACCTTTAGTCTATGTTCCTATTTATTCTCCGTAGAGTGCTTTTGTGCTATGCACGGATATAGGTATAGGTATAGTTAGGTAAAACCCGATAGGATGTAATTTACAAAACAATAAACTCCGATCTAAAGGCTTAGCGTGACACGTAGATGCATTTATTTAACTTAGCAGAACACAGGTCGCTGAGCTTCGTTCAGTGGGAAAATAAGTATGTCCTGAAGGTGTAAGTGACATAATCATAACAATTACTAATGCTTTAAACTTGCGAAGTTTTTTCCATTACACCACATTACGATAACATCATAATCGCCTGAGAGCAGCTTACAAATGCAGGAATTACGTATTTTTTATTTAGATGTATCGATCTCACTTGGTAAAAACAAGTTGAAAACTTTAATGAGAAAAGTTAATCTGCAAATTATTTTTGTAAGTAATTACTAATCTTGCGTGTTTCTTGAATATTCTCTTAGGCATTGTGTACTATGTGTACTATGTAGGTATGTGTGTTTTCACAGGATTCACACTTTCTAAAATTAATTTTAAAATCTCGTAATCAACAATGTGTGAGGAAGTGTTAAAATTATGACCCAATGAAATAATTATTGTAATAATAGTATTGCACAGGAAGATAGTCATTTTTCAATAGAAATCAACTCACACGTGGCTATGTGCGTTTCCTTTACAATTTGCACTCCATTATTAAGCCATTTACAGTAGTACTAGATGGTAAAAAAGGCAATTCAGTTTAATGTTATTTATAGATAGGCGCATTTTGTTGGCAAGATAGAAGTTCAAAAGACGTAACGCAGGGAGCTGTCGAAAGTGGAGTAGTACAGAATAGAAGTACAGCACAATGCGAGTTGGTATTCAATTGAAAGACGATGATTGCTGCAATCTGACTTTAGGTTGGGTGCGTTCTATTTTACATGACAATGTGTGGAAATACTCTATAAATTGGAATAAGAAAAGAAATGGATCTGGTGTGATTTGAAAGAGAAAAGGATTTTGAATTGAACTTGGTTGGGTGATTTCTATTTCAGGATGTGGCTTAAACTACCATAAGAGATGTGTGTACAAAATCCCGAACAATTGCAGTCACACACAGTCCAGCAAAAGACGTCGGTCTTCCACATTTCTCAGTGTGCCTCGTAGTCCTTCCGAGTCGGGATCTATCAGCTCTATCTCAGCCTTGTCAGATGACGGCAGTGCATCACCTTCGACTTTTGGAGGATTGGTAAGACTAACATTTCATTCTTTTCACTTTTACTGTTCCAGATCAAACCAATGAATATCACTTTACAAAATGTTCAGAGTCAATACCATCCCATCTCCATCCAACTCAAAAGTAGGGCCAACGGCCAGGCGTCAGTCGCAGTCAATATTAGTAATTACATTAAAAATGAAAATGGAACAAGTTACATTAGTTTCATAATAATAATTAACACTCAATACAGTAATGGTGAATATCAGTCTACCTTGGCTTCATGCTAAAAGAAGATTTGTATTCAAAGCAAAATTGATTTGGAAGCATTCTAAAAAATTTTAACCT
The DNA here is from genome assembly GCA_019776165.1 of Pogonognathellus flavescens. NCBI lineage: Eukaryota > Metazoa > Arthropoda > Collembola > Entomobryomorpha > Tomoceridae > Pogonognathellus > Pogonognathellus flavescens. The sequence continues at coordinate 23,756 of JABASD010001212.1, read as the reverse complement.
TGCATAAAATCGAGAATCGAGACATCATTGATCATAGTAAACTACACTGCTGCATTACTGCCATAAACTATCGGGACCTACGCAGTGAAATACCGTAACTTAAATAAAACATTAGAAAACGGTTATAAACACAATTGTAACAAATTAAAAAAATAAAATTGCTAACATAAGAGTGTATATATATACAGTTTAAGTATGTAGTTGGCTACTTATATGAAACACTCTAGACTGTAAAAGATCTAGACACTGAAAGACTAGCATCTTTCACGTTTCCCCATTTGAGCTGATTCACTAGCATTTATGATCTGCGAACACACTCTCACAATCTCATTACCAAAATTACTTACAATCAGTCCTTTTGGTGCAGTTCTTGACAAAAGCTTCGAGACAAAAACAAATTCAAACAACCTGTCGACCCTGTTCTGAAAGTTTGTAATTTTGTACATTGGCTGTCCACGGCAGTGGTGTTAATAAAACTTTGTAAAAAACAATATTGTTGTTTTACAACACAATATTCAAATGTGGATGATTGCTGAAAGTTCAGTCAAAGGAGTAATGGTGGTGTTTGGTAGTTGTGCTTTTACAAAGCAAAGCTTTTCTCTTACAAATACTCCCGTGCATTCCAATTTTCCCGAGCATTCAGATAATAGTAGAGCAGTGCAAGGTGTTGCACACAATAGTTCAATTTTCTCCCCACTTTTATGTTGTATTATTGTGTGTATGTGTGTATTGAAAACTTATACTGTGTAAATGTGTGTGGTAACATACTTTTCTGGATTATACTTTGGTTTAGCACGTGCAAAGATGCTACAATAGCAAATCCATCTCCAAAATACAATAGTAACCCAAGCCATGCAGAAAAGCTGGTGTAAGGTGAACTACATATAGTATTCGTTACACAATAGTCAAAAGTCTAAAATCTACTCTTCCACACGTACCCATGTAATTTCCTCGAAATTTCCGTCGATTTTCTATAGAAAATATCTAAAGTGATTTACCTAGTCAGAGATTTCCTTTCCTTTCGGATTCGTCGGGTTACCTCAAATATAACTAGTCCCCAAGTAGAAAAGTTGGTGAAGTACCAACTAAATGCGAAAGGAAATGGATTAAGGAGAAAATGGAGTTAAAGGCTATACATACAACCTTATTCTACCTAAAAGTAGTGTTATTCCTACAGGCAGGTAAATACACAATATATATACACAGTATACGTACACAGTATTCTATAAATAGCTGTGCTATCAGCACTCAACAGACCGTACCACGTATTTTTCTTTTATATTCGGAACAGCAGTAGCAAATGTCAATGTAAGTTCACTTGCTCTACAATACCTTGACTTTTGTGCGTAACAAAAGTCAAATATATTGTGGCAAATGTATTGTATTCTTGTCTTACATCATATAATATGTATGTTCCAAATTCAATGTGTTATACTAGTTTGATTTGATTCAGTTGTCTAACACCTTAATCTCTGATCTCTGACCTAACCATGTTAATAATAGTGGGCAACTACTACAATACTGACTGAGCTAGCAACTTACCTACTTGGTATTTTAATGTCATAGCCATGAATGTGTGTGTTAGTGAATGTAAGAGGAGTGGTTGATACGAAAGGACATATATTACAGGTTGTGGTTTGAGGATATTAAACCTGTAATATGGTGGTATGGTGATATATTGGTATATAGTAGAAGAAGTGTGTTCCAATTAAGAAAGTCTAGCTGTGGAAATTGGCGTTGAATGGCAACGTGTGTAGTTTTTGATTGGGTTGCTACATAAGCTCACTCGCCATTTCTATTATGTTCTGTGTCTGTCTCTTTCTTTGGTGGAGACAAGACAAGCCTTTCTCATTCACGAAGCAAGTTGTGAAAAGAATTCAGTCGAGAATTCGTTGAACGCTAAAAACATCTTTTTTGCTGGAATAATGGTGTAGCGGTTACTATTTCACGGGAAATCGTTGAATGTTGTATTCTTATAGTAGTGGTGGCTGTACAAAGACAGAAATGTGGCTAGTAAATCGAAATGACACTTTAGGTTAAGTCCAGCTTGCTCTACTCCATACATTACTTGAGTGTTAGGTCAGAGTCTTATAATGGGCAAAGTCGAAAGAATCCTCCCCAATTTTGTTCGATTTGATTGCTTTTCTTTATTCTGGAGGCATAGTAGTTTCGTCTGAATACGTAAAAGATTTCTTAGAGGCAAAGTAGCAATATTGTGTAGAGTTTCAGAGTAGCAACGTTGTCGTAGACGTAGTAGATTGTGCGTTCTGTTAACTGCTTTAGTAAGTTACTCGTCTTGGTAATAATATAGGACGAGTTCTTACTTTATTCTGGACCATTTTTCGGAATTCTTCTAACTCCCAACTCGTTCTTTCATTATAGCAGTCCATTATAGTACATAGTCGTAGGTAGTGGTGGTAGCAGCAGTACAATAAGAAAGTGCCAGCTCAGCTTGTGCTAGTAAAAAAAGATTACATTCGGATTTCGGTTACTATTTGTTGTTAGATGCAGTAACTTTCTTTCTGGTGCTATCTCTCATCTGTGCACTTGTGGTTGCATTCCTTTTTCATTCTCATTGCTCTGACTTTTTCTCGGTTTATTTGAACGAGATGAGTTCATGTTCAATACTAAAACAAGTTACTATTTTATGAGAAGTGAATTTGGACCACCCACAATCACACAGGACGAGAGTGGTGTCTGTAGATTGAGTTAAGACTCCAATATTAGCTTAAGTTTAGCTTGGAGTAGTAACTTAACTTGTATTATACGAGAAAACCCGTCAATTTCCTGTGACTCCGTGGCTTTTCTTTTTACCAACATGAATCTCAAGATCTCTTATCTGATGTTATATTGTCCAGAGGAACAGTCTTCCATTGCTATATTGTCGAATGAGTAGAATTGAGAAAATATAACAACCTCTTTCACAACAACCATCGACTCACAAACGCGTTTTCTACTGGAGACGTAGTCTGCATGACTCCGAATTGTGTGCTATGTTTTCTTTCCGTCTCGTCGTCTTTTTCTTATTGGATGATCAAAATGGATGAGATTCTGAGTAACTGATGTGAATGAGACTGCACTTTTAATGGAATGTTTAAGTAATAGCTTCCGTCTAACACTGTTTCAGTTTACACTGCCATGTTGGTAGAAACTGTGCAGATACATAATATTATTTACTACTCAACTATATACCAATTGCTTTGCACTCTGCACTTTATGTGTACGCTATAACATAACCATTGTAGTAATGGCGAATGTATATATACAGTAAAATATGAGCTTAAGCATTGTAACATGCAGAAATGCAGCCGTCGTAAGCATGAAAGTGTTTTCGTCTTCAACATAATTCTGTACGCTCAACACTTTTCACTAACCGCATTGGTGCTGTGTTACAATGTTATTAAATTGCTTGTTGTGTTAAGGATAGGGAAAGGTTGTAAGTGTGTTAGGTACTGATTCTGTTGTCATTGTTAAATAGTTCTCGTACCCTAACACTTCTTTAGTTTCGCTTCCACTCTTTCTCCTTCAATTTAGTTGCCATCCTAAAGCAAAATTCTAAACAAAATTGGAGCAAGATAATGGAATGTAATGCGACGTAATGCATGGCAGTGCATTAGCCTGAGCGAGGAAAAAAACGGAAAGTGAATGGTGAAAGCGTGACGTAACTTAGGTAGGTACTTATTCTTTCGAGGAAACTGGCTGCATACAACTTGGCATGAAATCTATTCAGACAAGACAAAAAATGATAAAATTCATTTATGTTTTGCCCTATTTCATTTCATACATAATTTGCGCCGCAAATCTAAAACTTGGCTTCGTAAAAGTTATTTACTGCCTCGAAATACATTTCTTCCCTTTTTTGCATAACTAGTGGAAAATTCCATCCAAAAAACTAAAGAGAGAATTTCCAATGTCTGTGTAAAAATTTAATTTTATATCAAAGTAAATAGAGTTGTATTACTTAGCTTAGAGTCTATGATAGTCGCTTAGTCTTCTGTGATTTTCCCTTCCACAGATTTTTAACACTCATAGACATGATGTTAGTTTAGTAACAGACTGGACATTCTCAAGTGGAATACTTCAATTTTTATACTGAAAGTTGGGAACTTTAGGGCCCTTATGTGTGTACGTTGTGCGTTTCCAGTGCTAGAAAAGAATCTGAAGTTTCAGTGACCAATGAGTCAAGTGATAGACTTTAATTTTAAAGTGCCTTTTCTTCCCAAACTTTTTTTCACACGAGAAAGGACGGTTAGATTGCTTCGGGATTACACTTTCTTCAACTTACGCGTTAACAATTTTGTTAACAATGTTGCGTTAACATTTCCATTGCTAATAAATTAGCGTAAAATAAATTATAAAGTTAAGTATATTTAATTGGACATTATTTACTCAGCTAGTCAGCATATTTTTATTGTTGTTTGTAATAAACATACAATTGCAATTGCAACTATTTATTTGTGTGAATTGTATACACGTGTCTATAGGTATTTGACTTTAGTAATAAAAGTGACTTTATTTTATGTGTCTACTACGCAGTAAAATTGATGTTTCGTTGTAACTTATGAATGGGTCATTAATTAATGTCAATGCGATAATGTAATGTGTTTTCTCTTAAGTATTTTATTATGAGGAGCAGTTTGAGCTCTATTTATGCGTTTTCTTTAAATAGCAACGATAAAAAGTAGGTTAAACCTGGTGAATACAATCTAGGAACAAATAATGTAAATATAAAACGAAGTTGTTTACTGTAACAGGGTAATGAAACATTCTTATGCATGTGGTAGAGACTAGTCGAGGTACAAGTTTCAATGAGGCAACAGGGTTGCTTTGTTTAGTAGAGAAACTTTATGTCTAATTGCCTCTTTAAAAGGGAAAGTTTTGTGAACTTGTACGAAATCTGTGTTTACTAGCACATAGTTCAAGAGTATGGAGGACAATAGACCTATAATTTACTACCTTGTATCTACGTAAAATAGAACTTTTTCTAAACCCTTCTTAGCTTATTACAACTTAGTAGCGAATGTATTAAAGACGGTATTATTGCTCCTGTTTTAGTAGTTGATCGTTAAGTTGATAAGACCATAGGCGTTGTTCATGGCTTCATCATCGCGGTGGTAGAACAGAAAAAGCTGAAACTAATAAGGGAAGGACAGAAGTACATTTCGAACTTTCAAGTTTACTAGCACATGGAGAAAAGTGGGAGACGAAAGTAATACCGAAGAAAAAAATATGAAACTAATGGAGAAAGTTTTATCCCCACTTTACCCATTTCCTTCATTTTACAAGAAACCAGATCAAAGTAACCATACCTGCACTTTACAATGTGAGTTCTTAGTTAAATTCAAGTAGCTCCCTGCCATAAAATTGTTTATGGCAAATATAGTGTGAGTGTGGGTAGTGCATAGTGTGGGGAATTCAGACAATGCGTTTCAATTCGTTCGGTTTAAAATTTATGTAGACACTCATAACCTGTAACTTCGCAATATAGAGTAGACATAGTAGGTAGTTCATTCCTAGAAATACCTGCAACAAACTTTCCTTTGTTTATCGTTGCCTGAGGATGGAGTGCAAAAATAAGAAACACTGTGTTGTTTCTGCCAGTTCTCAAAATCAACCATGAGCAATTGGCACAGCTTAACAATTTTATTTCAGTTCCTTTCTCCTGAGTGAGAGGGATTTATCTTGAAGTATTTAGGCTAGCTTTAAGATGGGCTAATAAAATAAAAATTTCGCAAAATTAATTTAACTAATAACAATGTATTTATTTTTGTGTTTTTAGTTGGCTCCTTCACCAAGTGGGAAAAGTCGTAGCAGATCCCCTTCGCTTGGAGGCCGACCACCTTGGATCGAGCGAGAAATGGCTGGTCGAATTAAAATCCCACATACCTTCATGGTTCATTCGTACACACGTCCGACTGTATGTCACTATTGCAGGAAACTTCTCAAGGGTCTCTTTAAACAAGGCCTTCAATGTAAAGACTGCAAGTACAATGCACATAAAAAATGTACCGAAAGAATTCCTAAAGATTGTCCTGGCGAAGCTCCTAAAGAATCCGGTAAGTTACCTCCACCTGACTTACTGCTATAGCCCCTAAGGGCATATTCGTGACTATGTGGTACTGGTACTCACTTTATCACTTTTATAAATAAATGAAGCTGTAATTCATCCATCACAGGTCAAATAGGAGCACTAAGCTCTCTAATGTATTTACCTTCCATCAAAAATGAACTTACTTCTCTGTGTTTCCCTTTCATCCTCTTTATTACGTTACAAAAATGCGCCAGGAATCTTTTTGTCTTTGTCAAACCAGCTTAGAAACAGTGCTGAAGATGTTGTAAGAAGACAAGAGCTTTTACTAACATTCTTCATCAACTTCAGTTCTTATTGCTTCCATTTGTTCGTGTGGCAATATCAAGTTTCGATCATTATCCTGAGTATTGTCTACTCATAGTTCAAATAGTTGACGAAGTGGCTTGAATGAAATGCGGCTTTAAGAAAAAAAGTATTTGCCTGCTCCTGTGTCTCTGTGTGTAACGTAAAGCAGAAAAATGATCGAATTTCATAAAGAAGCACGACATGAATGTGTGTATTTTCGTCTCTTGTTAACTTAGCTTGAGTTTGGTTTGATTCAGATAGACGGAGAAGGATTTAGATTGTGAAAGCATTAGAGTGAACTGAGCTAAACTTTTCTCCCTAGGCCTTTACTGTTATGTGCAGCATTACTGTAGGCAATGTCTGTGTGTTGGTACTGGTACTCCTGTTGGAGTTCTTCGAGTCACCATTCAGTCTGCAAATTCCAGCATACTTTTTACTTCAGAGTATTTCTTGTGCTTACCTTCTCGTACTTTCTCAGACAGGAAGACATGTTTTCACTATCCCTTCAACAAATAGATATTGATTCGTTTCCGTACTTTTTCTTCAGTGTCAACTAGATAGATGGACGAAGGAATAGTACGACTGTGTAGTCGTAGTAGTGTATCTGTAATCGTGTAGAACCACCATCAAAGCCTAGGACGCTTTCCTGTGTATTTTTAGGTTTTAGCTTAACGTAACTTTCTCCGCTTTCTTTTCACACGCTTAGCAAGACGTTGCTGGAGAAAGGAGACTGGAGAGGAAGTGAAACACGGAGAAAGAGTTGTATTTCCACATCCAAATATGTTTCTGTAGTTATTCTCTTTCAACATTATATTCTTCACTAACTCACCCACAAAACAACTTGCTGTTGGGCTGAATACTTTGTCTTGTACTTTTGTACTATATATCGTTATTATAGTCAACAAATGCATTTCTGCAGCTCGGAGGAAGAAAGCATTTCCCATTATTTCCCATTATTGTGGAAAATGCTGTTATTTTTCCCCCCGTTAAGTAAAATATGTTCACTCACATGCAATGCAGCCCTCGAGCGTACTGTTGGCTTCTTTCGAGTGGTAAGATAAAACGAGCCATGGGGAACCTAAGACTGCAATAAATGAGAATGTGCGTGATCGGCTTAATTGACACTCTGAGTCTCAATGACAACATTTGCTGGAAGTATTAAGCTCGAGCTACACTTTAAGATACTGCTACTATATACTAATATGTAGTTATTTTATGTACGAGTTGGTAGGTGCATATACTATGAGCTCTAGAGCGTTTTATAAATACAATATCCTGCTTAATTTTATCGGTTGGTTATCCTCCATAGGTCATGCGAATCTGGAAAGAGTTTTTGGTGACGTACTTTTACCAGCGTTAAGCTTGTGAGAAATGGTAACGCTGAAAGGTCTTGAAGGTTTTAATGCACAAGGGAAATTTGTGTGTGACATCGCCATCGAATCAGATCTTAAGTTGAAGAATTATATTAAGTATACATTTTGGAGTGTGGTCGCAGCTATACGGATTGTCCTGCTACTTCACAGCAAATAGGTTAGCATTTTTGTGACAGGTAGTCACTAGTAGTTTGCGTCGCCGATGGACTTTCTCCTTCGCTTGACTTCCCGCTAAAGTTCTTACAGTATCTAAAATGCAACGCAAAAGTGGCATGACAAGATTATATATTTCAACGGGAGACTCCTATTTACGGAAGAAAAATCGACTTTTTCCCATTTGTATTCATCATGTGTGTCGTATGTGCAGCCCACTTTCTGAAAAAATGACCAAAGCTTTGTGTACATACTCGTGTGATTTGATTGACAAGAATTTCCAAAATGCGATTGTCCACTTAACAACTGATGTCGTGGATTGACAAATCTACTAACGACCATCGTATAAATTTTTAGACGCAAACTACGATGTTAAAAAGTACCCGAATAATATTTCTGCTCTAACATCAACATCATTGAACAGTCAGTAAATAAGTTTCTAGACATTTTGGAAGTTTTAAGTCAGCCCTTGTATCGTACGAGACCTGAGATCTGATTCGCAACATTCATGCATCACATATAAAAAGGTTGAGGAATTGTAAATTGTTACACCAAAGCTTATTATTCTTCAGGGTTTCAACTTTAGTGCAGTGCATGTACAACGAATGGAGAAGTAAATGTATGAATATGGACAGGAGAAACATCAATTTTCTTCGACGAGTGACATGAAATTGGAATATGTTTTAAAGATGGGATTTAAGCATGCACAATACTTTCCCAAAATTCAATTTATGAACTACATGAGCGTCAAAGTGCAAAGTGTTGTATAAACCTTATCATCGTTCACTGCACTGTGCCGAAATACTGTACTCAAGCACTAATGTCATACTCATTAATAATAATTTGCAGTCACCCACCTGTCCGGCTTCATTTGCCATAATAATAACAAATCATATCTCATTTTACTTCAAAATATTGCACCTTTAATTTTAATGTTGCCTTTTAAGTTCAGTCAGAAACCTGCCACAAGTATTTACGTTAGTTATTTGACAACTGTAATCGGTTAGAAAGGAGTTTTGCGGAATTTACTTACATTTTACTAATATCTAATATATATACACCATGCCTATGCTGGAACTGCCGGAAACTTTCAGAATATTAAATTAAGTACTCTCGTTAAAAACACTTGAGTTTCTTTGTAGTGTGAATACGACAGAGCTGCTGCAGTTCTGTTCAGATTTAAGCAACGAACGTCAAAATTTTGTTCGTGCTTTCTATAATTAGACGGAAAAGGCTTCTTTGGAGAAACGTGAATCCATTAAATGGTTTCAGTCGAAACGAGTGAGTTAATAAACGCAACTATGTATGTTATTTACTATAGAAAGTCTTAATTTTAGCGATGGTCGATGCTAATATCATGTATATTAACTGTACGCACACCTATAGACTTCTCTAATACACAATGGAATAATTCAAAGCATTCTATAAGTAGTAAGTATATTATGCGCAATATAATATATGTAATAACAAGTTTTCATTATTATTAAGCCACGCAGATAGCTGTAATGTAAAGATAGCAATGTGAAAGAAAAGTGTTACAAAATAAATAGGCTATATAGCTACATGGTCACGAAGAGTTGATATAATTAAATGAAATAAGACTGTGCTTTTTGCATAACCTCATTAATATCTTTATTTTCGTTTGAAAATCAGGCGAGAACACTGTGGAAGGACAAGAAAGCTTTGAGTTGGACAAAGACGCTTCCATTGGCAGTCGAGATAGCAATGAAACCTTGGAAGAAGATTCAGATGACTCGGGTTCCCCTCCGGCTAACTACACAGGAGCTAGTCCCATAGTGCCAAATGGAAATATTACACCTATTCTCGTGAGTTCTTTATTACGTTTTATTTCTCTCGGATACAACAGAGATTATTATTATTACTTACACGTACTGTAAGACTCATACATTTTGTGTTCTGCCAAGTGTGAATTTCAGAGATTATAAAATTACTGTGCTAAATATTTATCCTTTTCAAACAAAGCGATATTTACTTCTACTATATCCTTACGCCCTATTTATGTTCTCCTATAGAGAATGTGCAGAAATATCTTATTCATTTATATTCACAAAGCATGAATTATAATTTAAGCAGAGAACATTTATCACATTAAGAAAGTTTTTCGCATTTTGGCAAAAAATTTTATGTGGGCAAATAATGCAGTGGTAGTCTCAACTACACTGCTGGATTTATTTCGACATATCCACTTATTGCTAGTTTCAGTAGTAGTATGGCAATGGAGATAAGTATAGTGTCGGTATAAAACGATGAAACTTATCATTGGAAGATCAAAGGGTATCGACATTTGTACGGTGTTAACCTTTACAACTGCAAACGACTGGGCACCGAAGAGTCAATGTCAACACATTGCTGCAGCAATTTAGCAATTCTTTACAAATAATAAAAGCCAACGAACGCAATAGGTTATCTGATGACCTATTATAACTATAACGAATCGATAAAGTTGTAATAACACCATATCATTGCTACAGTTGCTCAGTTTCTGATAGAAAAATGCAGCTTCGGGGACGTATTGGTACATTCATTTACCTTTAAATTAAAATTAAGGCTACAGCTACATACACACAATTAATATTATAATATTGCTGAGGAGAATGTATGAGATTATATATTTTATAGGTACACCACATGTTTCACACACACCTGCTTTAGAAAAGCATTAATTTATTGCAGGATAAGTAATATTATATATGTAATTTGCTATATATTTACTATATGTACTATACTGTATTGATAATTATACCTCCCGCATATAATCTGTAGAATCAGTACCTGTATTTGTGTATCCTTACTATCAACAACTCTAGTTTAAATCCACTAATCCAATGTTATCTGTCTGAAAACTGATATCACAACCCAACTAGGTAAAATCGAGACTTACACAAACACATTGCCATTAATTGAATTGAATCTTTTATTTGTTCAAGATTTAATATTTATTGCAACCATATTGAACAGATATTTGTATAATCTCAGTCATCTATAAGTTTGTACTCACTGTTTACGCATTACTAATAAAAACATTATTAAATGTATCATTTAATGCACATAGAAACTGTGAGTACGCCCACACCACAAGACGTGTCATGAAACCAATTCATATACCATATAGAATATACATGACATAATAGTATGTAATTGTAATTACTGTTATATGTTATAAATTAGGAATGATTTGATTACCCGTATTCTATTCACTTGAAATGAATCATAGGGAATTCTTTGAAGTAAGCCGACGACTTATTCTGACAACAATCTTAATGTCAAATTAATTGTGTTATCAGTACATAACTTCTATCATTTTCAAGCTAATGCATTAGAGTCAGGAAATAAGCAGTAAATAATAAAGTAATGCCTAATTATTTTATTATATCAGTACAGCAGTCTACATCTGGCACAAGTGAATATTACCCACTACTATATTATTCAGCGTGGTGGGTGGATTCGTTGGAATCGGGTACATAATGGAACAATACACAATATAATATGTGCCTAATTTCCTAAAGAGTCACATTTCATCATTCTCAACGACATTTCCACAAGAGACTGTAGACCGTAGAATCGTAGACCACACATTAACTTGAATTGCGCTTAATTGGTGACTGGCACTTTATGCGAAGGAGAGTGGAGTTAGAATCTAAATTAATTTCCACCATTAAATTGCAAGCAATTATAATTATACGAATTGTGCTACAGCAATATATTACACTGCGGATTTCGTACATTGTATAATGCTTGTATCTTTGTGTGAACAAAGGAAAGCCGGAGGAGAATATAAATTCTCCGACGAAGACTGACCCTCGTAACTCAGCTGTCGAGGAGGAAGCAATTCACCATTTGGTGGAGATACTGTTGATTCAGTTGACTGCTTGCAGTTGTACTTAGGAATTATACGACAAATGGTAGGTACAGTACGACTGCTAACAACAGCAAACCTATGAAATGAGTGCTTGATGTGTACTCATGTGCACAATAAAACTTGTAAAGACGGAAACATTTAGGTCAGAGAACAAATATAGTCTTTTCTCACATCTCCCGCAAGAAAAGAAAAGATGAAGATCTTTGCTATTATACTCCTTGTCTCATTTAGAGTTGAGTTGTTGGTCATTAATTAAAAGCCGTGACTGGTGGCTTAAGATCGGTCCAGGAATTTAATAGAAATTTCTACTGTGTGGTTGTCTCTTGTTTGGTCGTCTGCCGAGGAAAGCGTCTGCAAAACCATAAGCAGTCAATCGTGATGTAAAAATACCTAGCAAAGTAAATCACAGTTGATCACACTTTATTGAGAAAGTCAATTATGGTGAGTGCAGTAAAGCCACCCTGATGGTACAGTATTAGGAAAAAATGAGATACTTATATAAACATTCACATTGGGAATTGTGAACCTGTAGCTAGCCCAATAAAAATGATTGCTTCCTAGTTCACATTCATTTCAATGCTTTTTCAATTAGGATACAAAAATAAGGATCAAGTTTAGATCCATTGCTGAGATTTGTGTACTATTTATCCTTATTCATCTTTTTTAAGTATACAAGGAAATCCATAAAATCTCTACTCTTCATTTCTTAGTTGTTATTTGTTAGTTCCTAGCACATTTAAGCAGTAGCAAGTAATCCAGCATGTTTTAATGTAAAGCTAATTATTTTGTTACTTAACTAATAAACACAAATTCTATACATCTTTATTGGCACAAAAGCTGACATATCTGTCTATCTGTTTGTTATATAACTAATATTTTATATACTGTCTACATAATATAAACTTAAATGGATTAAAAAAGTTTCGAAAACAAAAACAACAGGTTTTTGATCGAAATGATCTTAAACTGTATGACAAAATTAGCGTCAAAGCTATCAATATGTAAACTGTACCAAAATAAATTACCTAGCTTTCACTTTTAAGTTCACATACACGTTGAATTAATTGTGTACTTCCGCAATCTGATAATCATTCTATTATGATTATGACCATGATATTTACAAGTAATTCTCCTTTATCCATGTCATCAATAACAATGACTAGCTAAGATACATACACATAGTATATACTTATTGTTTCTACATCCTGGTCCCGATCCTAGAAAGAATAAAATACCTAATCCAACATGTTATTTTTCATGTAACCCGATATGTGGCTGTTGGTACGATTTAGTTGGATTCGGGAATTGCGCATAGATGCTTTTTATAGGCTTGGGTTAGATCAAGCTTGTGATAGCATCAAGCTTAATAATGTATCAGCATATTTAATGAAACTCTGTTTTGTCAGTCAACCATAGTTCATGTATATTAGATGCCGATGTGAGTTGACAATGGATAGATCCTTCCAGTTAAAGAATAGCATAAGTTTCTTCCTCACAATGTCTTCGATGTAAAATGTTCGCCGTTTGTTGTAAATGGCTAGATTTATTTTGATTCCCCGCGGAGTAAGTAAAGTGTACGAGCATACATGAGATACAAAATACATTCATGTTGGTTTAGAATAAGTAGAACACATTTTAACGTTTATCAGTTTTATGGATCGTAAGATTTTACAAAGAAGTCTTTGTTACACTAATACGACATCGAATGAGGAGAGTTTGTCGTGAAAACGTGACCTTTGCCAATATCTCTCCCGAAAACTTTTATCATTATTTACCCTTATCTGTATCACGTTATTTGAATTTTTATGGCAGCATCCCCTCAGACATGAAAAACTTTGTTAAAGAATACATCCGTCTAGTATCTAGTTTCAAGAAACCGAAAGGCACTTTTGACTATCACATCCGCTTGGATAGGACATGACAAGAAGTGACATTTGGCATGTATTCTCCCATGGCATGACAAGATTTAAGATAAATGACAAGATAAATTTGATTCTTTAACTCTAGGCTACATGACTTCGTGAAAAATTAAATTCCGAATGTGCACGACTAGAATAGGTTCATGATTCTTTGGATTTGTGAGGACTGAGAATACTAATATATAATATATACCACAAAATTAGCATTCCAAATCTCTTGGCAAGCTTCTACAAATGTAGAAAAATAAAAAATACAGATATAGCCAACTATATTTTATATTAAGCTTGGGTATGTACTGGTGAATGCAGAGATTATTATACCTAAATAGTATTAATTCTTAGTATTAGGATGTCGGATTCTGTTCTGGAACTAATAGAGCTTAATAGATTTCCAGTTTCCTGTTGCAATATTCATTGTTACGAGCTTGCAAGTGACAAGTCTGCGGAAATTACTTTCCACGTCTACATCAAAGAAATACTACTGTGCTGGTACATATGAAAATTAGATGAGATTGTTAAAGAGTGCAGCAAATCCAGAGTGAAAATTAAATGTTGATCAGTTGAACCTGTCTTTGTCCTGCTTTGATAAATGTGAGATGTAATACCCATTTCGCGATCAAACTGAAAGATACAGAGATTTACAAAGCATCAGGGTAAAATTGGAGAACATGAGATTATTTAGAGGAGGTCTGCATGTTGAAGGGATTAGAAGAGTCTATTTTCATCCCGTACTCAAAAAAATTTAAAATACCAGCGTTTTGCTCACAGCGAGTAGTATAAACTAATTAATCTCAACTTGTCGAGAGATAAAATTGTTCTATTCAATCCGCCGAAATAATCAGCGAGGTAGGTTGCACGTAGGGTCCTGAGGACCTAAGACAGTCATTTACTTAATAAAAGTTTTAATCAAGTTTGTTTTAATATAAATGTTGAAGAAGTTTGTGGAGGTATGTACAGTGAATAAGTTTTCAGCTACGCAACTCAGCAAACCACGATTTCACTTCCATGAATACAGTTACCTATTAACTTTGCGTAAGCCCTAACAAAATTTTCCACTAATACAATAATTCCCCCTAGAATAATAATTGGAAACGCTTGTTTGGGATTTGGGAAATACTGAAGGATTCCAAATGTTTAGCGTTCGCATAATATTAATGTAGATGAATCAGGCAGAAGTAGAATTCACTAGACACATTTGTATACAAGATTTAATATACCTCGCGAAATAATAATACATTTCTAATAAAGTGACTGGTAATATTCCTAAAGTGTTCTTAGAGCAAATCCTATTCATTTTTGCCTATTCCTTCTCCCCCAGTCACCTTTCTCGTCAGTAACAGTAGGTATTTATTCGAGGAATTTCACAGAAGGATTTGTAACAATGACAAATATTTATCACAAGATTGGTTCTCTTCGTGACAAGTTATAAATTGGATTTACGCTCATAAAATTACTAGAATGAAGGAATAGTAAAAGATTGACTTTCCCATCCATATTATATTAAATGTCATATCTATTTATTTGTTTTTCAGGTGGAAGACCATGATTCGTCTGATATCAAATTGCGAACAGCAAGGTGAGTAAATTGAAAGATTTTCTTTCTTAAGCTAAGATTGTATGTAATCTCCTAGTAGTTTTGTGAAACATTACTAAATGAGCATTTCTAACTATAGCTGCTACATAAACATTTAATTCGCTTGAATTACCATTACTAACTACGCATTACAATATCACCATTCGGATCATTGCTGCTTAGCTGGCTGCAGTAACTATAAAGTCCTAAGTTGCGCTATATTTCTGCTTTCCCTTGACTATAGTAGAACTGCTTAAAATACCAGAAGTATATAATATATTTATTTTCTACGTGTTATTTGCCAACTGCTGCTTCAAGACTTAATTTTCTAATTTGCCGTGTGGTTTACACTTGAAGTTGGGCTGCTCAAGTCTTGAGAAAGATGAGAGCGTCTCTCTGACGAAAAGTTTTGAAAGCTATCACTTCTTGTGTAGGATGGTAGGAAATGAAGTGTGTGCTGTCTGTGTCTGTTTTGCATTACTAAAGCATACCACTGCTTGTGTAGTAGTTCTTCTTAACTCATTGTCAGGAAAGTTGAAAGCTGAATGACTACTGATGACAAAGGAAAGAGTTCATTTAGCACCGAAATACTCGTGCGGCGAGAGCTTCTCCTTTAGGATCTTCGTATTTCCTTTGTACTTCACTTCCTGTACACTAAACAGAAATGGCACGTGCATTGCAACTGACGAGCCGTGTCCATGAGTGATTTCATTCTGTCTGACTCGTTTATTTTACTCCACCTCATATTATTCCAACTCCTATATATGTACGTAGGTACATACAGATATAATAGCATTAACTATTAACCTAGATCATGAAAATTAAGTCTAAACTATACAACACAATACATGTAGAATCTTCTTATGGTTTATACCATTACTCGTCTTTTTGTAAATAGCCCAGACGCTAAACAAATATCTGTTATATTAGTATGTACAGTTTTTGTAGCGGTCTAAACTAAACTTTCGTAGGTGTTTCTGCTTTCTTTATACTTTCTTTAATACTTTCCTACATATTTAAGACACATGAAGTTAGTCAGTTTTTATATTTGCATGTGACTGTCAATTTACTTTTTGCAAGTGCGCTGTGCTTAAAATATGAGTGAGATTGAGTGAAGTGAGAAGAATATCGCAGTGAAAGCTAAAACAAGATGGATGATGCATTTCGAAAATTTTAATTGAGCGTCTTTTCACACAAGACGTAAGATTAATGACTTTTTTAGGTGAGTCGTTCTATTTAATTCTTTTGTGCCATTTTCTAAAGAAGCAAGACAAACTCTTGGCGTTTTTTGGCTAATTTAAGTGTTACATTGTGTAAGTGGGTGGTGAGTTCGTTTGATAACGACTTACTTAATAAAAAACTTTGGGGGAAATGCAAGACTATTATACACACTATTATCGACTATGACCAAATGTGCCCATATGGCATGTTATAGAAAGCGTGAGGAAAAATAAATACTTGTTACTTATCCTTCCTTAGTTAGTTTTCTTGGCAGTTGGTTAAGAAACTTTTTAAAGTTTAATCTCTGTGTCTCCTTCTCTAATTTACAATTTTTCATTGTGCCCGTCCTGTTTGCGGTGGATTTTCTTTGTCCTTCTTATCTCGTACATATTTCTAAGCCAGTAAGCGCCTTGATTAATTTTACATTTCTGCGATGCACATCAGAGATTCTTTATCTTTTACTACTCCACTGTTCACCATAATATGCTTTCTTCCTTCTCTCCGTGCGTAATGAGAAAACTTTCCCTGTAGTAATTAAACATATCCCTTGTTCCTAATTGTATGTGAACATCAGATGCTATCTCAATATTCATGAAACTTTTTAAATAGTCTCTTACAAAGCTTCGGTTACACTTACACGTAGCACTAGTAATGAAAATCTAATGTGACATTGACATTATACTATCATGCTAACTAAAATTGACTGCTTTTTACAAAAGTTTGCTGCTGAAATAACCAACATATCTAATTACGCCAATCTGCAAATTCCATACTACTAATCCCAAAATTAATTACTTTTCTATGCTCCTTCCTTAACATGATTATTTCCCATTGTAATGTTACGGTAAGCACTAAGCATACACATGCCTTTCAATGCAATTTCTCGTTGACGTGCGTTACACTTACAAAGGTAATTACAGTAATTAGGGACTTAGGGATTTGTATAGGTAATGCATACACCTTATTAAGATTTTAGATTTAGATGTATAGTATACGTAAACCTTACATTAAATCATTTGCCAAATTATTAAAACTTATTATAACGAACTTGAATATTATATTATTTCATTTTCATTGCACAACTTAAGTTGATTCTTGTTCAATACTGTCTCATGGTAAAAAGCGGCGGAACAACATATGTCAAATAGTTTTGTAAATGAACTTTTCTTTGAGTATATGATGACAATCATGTATGTATACCGTAGGAACAGAGATTCTGAAAATACTGATGCAAAAAGAAATGCACATGATCCTACTATAAACCCCGCCGACGAGGACAGACCGTGTATAACAATGAAAATGATGCGACCAATTTGCTGTAGTGAAGATGAGTAAGGAATAGAATGCTTTCGCCTTATGCTAACCCATAGTTTACTAAAAAAATGCTTATGCTGTTATATAGTGGGAAGATTTTAGATTTGTCAAAGTAAAAATCAAAATAGATTATAATTCCAATCCAAGTACCAGCAACACATACTTAGTAATATTGTTAGTAGATTGTTTTTGTAACATTAGCTAACCAACAATCTAACGTCACGGATTTATATATTTAAGTAGGTAAAATGTAAATAATTAATGAATGAACGGTTTATGCATGACTAACTTTTACTTTACAATGCTTTACTCGCTTTGCTTTCAGTAGTAGGTTTTGTAGCTTTCATTAGTTTGCTGATAAAATAAACATTAACTTGTTAATAATAAATTGACTACTAGTAGTAATCAAATTACTTAAAAAGATGTCTGTTTTAATGAGATGACTCGTGTTTTTGTTCCGCTTTTCACAGCCCTACACAAAGTAACAACATTCCATTAATGAGGATAGTCCAATCAGTCAAACACACAAAAAGACGTGGATCTAAAGTCATCAAAGAAGGATGGATGGTTCATTTTACTAATAAAGATAATAAGGAATCGCCGGTAAGCTGTCAAATTTCTTTACACATTTTGTTATGCCTATGAGGAACAGTACTTGGGGGAATGTTATACATACATATGACTTAAGGGTTCAATTGAATGCGTGGACAAACTTTGTCTCATTAAACGACTGCGTGTCATGCAATGCAAACTACAGTAAAGAAAGAAAAGCTTATTCAGTTTTCATTTGATTCTGATCAGCAAGAATTTTAATGAAACAAATTACGAGCGACTGTCACTTTCTCCTCCTTAATTTCCGTGTACCAACAAACATTAACATGGCAAGACAAATCATACTGCTTCATTCGATTGAAATTCATTTCAACCATGTCTGTTCCAAGAAACTGAAAAAACATTTATTGCTATCTGAGCACAGTTGGTACAGATTCAGATAAGTATGACGAAATCCTCGAGGTTCTTGATAAAAATTATACTGAGATACGTTTATCCAATTTCCTACAAAATGCTCTTTGATGTCCTAATTTTTTCAAGTAATTGGTAACATTAGCATCAACAACGTTGTTGTATACGTAGGTAGATAAATTAATGTGACCTATTAGTGTATGCACGTTTGGCTGAACATGATTTATTTTCTCACGAAGAAACGTTAAACAAGAAGAGACGTTTACTTTTTCCAGTTACTAAGAAAAGTAGACAGGTAGATGAGACAGTGTAAACATTTCATTGAACATTGTATTGCAGAAAGTGTGTACGGAGTATTTTATTACGTGAACAGTATAACTATCACTCTTGTATTGAATTCACGAGGCTGCTTCAGTTATTCTCGTCGTTAGATACGTCTCAAGGCTTTATTTATCACCCAAACTGCAAATAAACGACTTGATCGTTCGGTGCTCGTTTGATCCTATCAAAGTCAGAGTCAGTGTCGTTTTTTTCAATCTCTTCGTCTCGATGATGTATGATACCTTGTGCTTACATTAAAACCAAATATTTTACTTGGCTAAAGTTCCCTTTGGTGAGTTGACTATACATTTGATTGTTATGTTTAGATTTCAGATTTGCGAGTCGTAAATCTTGTGAGGCATACTCATACTGAAGCATATAGTTTATTTCTTTGCTTTTTCTTTACAGTATTCTTATTACATACTCTGCAGTCCAACACAGTGTAGGAGGACGCGAATGGGAATTTGTGAATCATCCGATGTTTTAGATGTATACATAATATAAATATACAAAACCTACAGTAGCTTTATGATTTGTCTTGCGATTTTATTGAATAGTATAATGTATGTGGCATTCATTGCTCTCGTAACCTCTTATCGTCGTGACAGAATGAAGGAATAAATAAAGAAAGGAAAAAACATTTGCATGCTCCAACAAAACTACAACTCTGTCATTTGGAATGTGTGTAGTACACTAAACAAAGGATTTATGTTTATTTACATGTAGTAGATAAAGACAAATGTCTGCTTGGCCCTTTGGAGTAAAAATTATGAGCCTACATAATTTTGAATGTCTACAGCTACAAAAGTTATTTGTGAATTGCAAGTAACTAGGATGAATATTTTAGACTTACTCTCTGTTACTTTACTATTTACTGCTTTTTGTTAGTTGTATAACTTGAGACACATTTTTACTCTTGGATTCCCAAATACAATTGCAGGCTTTCTTTAGTATGAGATTACTCTAAAACATGAAAGAGATGTAAGAAAAATGGAAAGCCCTTACTGCATGAAAATAATGTTTACAACTTTTTCTTTGTAGAAAAAACGACATTTTTGGAGACTGGATACAAAGGCACTTACGCTATTCCAAAGTGATACCGGATCTAAGTACTACAAAGAAATTCCATTGTCTGAGATGCTATCAATTGACACCGCAAAAACACCACATGGAGGTATGACATTATAAATATTTTTACGCTTTAAATTTATGTTCCGTGCCAAATTTTCAACAATAGACTGGACGAAATGGTACTAAGAGAGTCGGAAATGCATTGAAATCTACTACATACAAATAGTATTATGCTACTTTCATCAACGTGAATGACATTTCTTTCGTAAAAAATGGAATGCTTTCTATTAAAGGCTGAATTATTAATATTTTAATAATTAAACAAACAAATCATCAAACAAAACGAATGAAACTCGCTTCTTTAAATTTTTATGGTGTTAACTTAACAGTAACTGATTAACTTTTTTGTATTAAAAATTACGAAATAGGTTATAAACACATATTTGATAGTTAAAGAACTTACAAAAAAACTTGTCTGTAATCAGGCAATAGTACAAAATATAAATATATTAATTATAGTTATTAACTAATTATAAAAATAATAATTATTAATTCATTTAAACGAAACAACATTATTTAGGAAATTATCGTCTCCTTCCTGTAAAATAGACACTTATTACATATATACTAACTTTCACCAAAAACACAACATGGTCACTCAAATTTATTTTCTGAGACTTTTCTGATATGAACTACATGATGCCATATCCAACTTGTTCTCCGTGTAAACGTTTCGCCACATTCGGGGCATTGGAGCAATGGTTTCGGGTGGAACTGATCGGGTAATCGCACTTCATGAGACCGAGATAAAGTATTTTCCGAAAATGAGCATTCAAATGGGTTTTCATCCCGGTCGACTCCCCGCTCCCCGGTATTAATCCCTTCCCCAGCTTTTAAAATAGATGAACGAGCCGTTTCTGATCCATCCGTTTTGTTTAGCTGGTTTCCCCCTCCAAGCTCCCCAATATCCATGTTTACTGACCCAAAAATTGTTTCCTTCAAGTGGCTATCATTTAATCTTCGTTTTTTACTAGGTGAAGGATTGTCATCTGTAAATTTTTTAAATCGGTCATTATATTACCTTATCTTTTCAAATCACTTGAATTTCTTTTATAGAAGTACCGATACTTGATATTAATGTAATAATGAACTGCTAAATTGATTTCTGAACAACTTCAGAAAAATGGATGTAATATTTTGTACTTACCATTCAGTACCAATAAAATTTTCTCAAGTTTTTTCGGCTCTTCTTTTTGATCATCGACTTCCATTTTCTCCATTTCTCCTGGACGGTTATTTTTAAGGAAGAGCGAATCTTCCGAATTGACTTCCATGTTTCAGGATATTTTAATAACAATGATGGAGGTAGTTCTTTGTTGCAACTAGATTGCGTCGGTCATAATATCCTTTGTTTGATTTCGCGGGCTTCTACAAAGGTGGAACTACCAATTATTTTTATCCATCAATCATAAAATGAAGAGCAAGGTGATATTTGTTAGAAACTATAATAATTATTTCAAACATGAATGACAAAGAAAGCCAGTGAAAGCATGCATCAAAACCACAAATTGAGAACAATCCACACACATACGAAAAGGTACATAGTGCATTTCCACCTATACTGTAAAGAGGAATGAGGAAAGCACGGTGTTCAATTATGTATGTACTTCAAATGTGCTTCAAATGCGGGTTTCAATTCGGAAATGAAATTCTGATTCACCGTAGCAGTTCTTATTGAATTTCCAGTCTGTGGACTCTTCTTTCCGTTCTACTCGTTTTGTGCAAGTGACGGAATGCGATTTATATCGTCTTGAAATGAGTAAGAGTGCCAATGACTCCACTGAGTGTGCTCTCTTAGCCCCGCATCGTGCTTTCCTCATCGTCATCGTGCAGCAATATTCAGTATAGAATTATATAGACTATTACATATTCCATATTATTACGACTTTACTTTAAAGCTACTTCGTATGTAGTACCATATGTATGTACATATTACATAAAATATGTACGCTACAATAAACCCAATACTTGCACAAGATCTATTGTTATGATGAATACCATATATTGGAGATTGGGAGCATGGCATTGTATTACATTTCCATTATTTACAAGTCCATATGTAGAACATCCATATAGAAAAACTTGCAACAGCCACTTTACAATCAACCTAGCTAAATAGCTCAACTCATGCCGTGCTATCATTAAGGGAGATAGCGTCTAGAGTCTATGTAGCATGCCTGCATGGTTTTGTGATGGCATTATGGCATAGGTACCTACTACTTAGGTGGTACATACATGTACATAGGTGTGAGATAGTTCCAAACTGTGTTATGAACACAGTGAAATGCATCACATCACTGCGCACTGTACCGAGTTTTCGGGTAAAGTCCTAACTACCTCTTGATGATCGAATGTGAACAATGTGAAGTAATGTTATTCTCTGTCGGACAGAGACGGGCACTATCCATCGTGCACTTTGCTGATGCTGTGGAGTTGGAGGGTTGAGTGTCGAGTCTCTGACTCACACATCTCATGTCAAGTCATTCAAAGAGCTCGGCCAAACTTGATGCTCTGGAGAGATGTTTGTCTTTTTCTCGTTAAAGCGAAAGCTCCGACATTACAGACATTCTTCAACTCAGAATCGCATGAATTGCATTACGAGTTGCGACTGCTAGTACTTTTACAATAGCTTCCTTATAATAATTATAGAGCTATCCTCTGCTATGAAATTTATATGGACAATGTTTATGGCGGAGCCCTCATGGTCACTCCAGGAGCAGCTACGTAACATAGCACTAACTCATATACAAATACATCCAACTACTGGCAGACAGAAAGTGATTCCAGTCATTATATAACTCAACGCTTAGATATTGTAGCAGTCTATGTTTAGTTGGATTCGGTCGGACTGGATCTCTCTGGCAGTTCGAAAGCTTACACACACAATGCGAGTAATAGCATTGCTGCCAAATCCAGTCAACATAAACATAACAGTACAAAAGAGCACTTTTTCTAACTCTCCTTGCCCTCATCTTTGAATTCAATGCGTTTGAATGACATGAACATTTCTTTAGTGCAAGTAACATCAAGTTGCAGCAGTAGACGGAGAAACGTAAAAGCTTTCTTCTCCCGTTTAACAACGCAAAAAAGAATATACGACGACCCGGACTCGGCTGAAATTTAATACTCAGTTGGAGAGTGATCGCACACTCATTAGTTTTTCAAATATACAGCAGTTATTTCTGCTGGAAAATGCTCAAGCGTCCAAGGGAATATAAATGTTGACAAATAAGAAACTTTCACTGGAGAAAAGGGTTTTCTCCATTAACATACATTCTGCAAGATTTTGCAGATTTTCTTATCGAGTCGTAGGGATCAAACTCAAAGAGCATTCAGTAAGTAATTGGTAACATGTTTTATATACTTACAATTATGAATGGAAATTTTCGTTTATGAAAAATCAGTAAAATCACTGAGTGAAAAGTAAAAGACAAATTTAATTAGGGCGAATCCAAACAGTTAGTTTGGCTCTCTAAAATTCCCACTGCGGTTTGCGGTATTGCAGTACAATCATCATATAGTAGGTATCATA
>JABASD010001211.1:0-44906 GCA_019776165.1 Pogonognathellus flavescens | reverse complement strand
TCCGGTTACTTTGACACACAAACCAACAAAATAGCTTCACAATAGCGAGTAGTTTCCAGCAGAAAACCAGGACCACAGACCAGGTACAACCTCTCCATACAAGACACGAAACTAAACTGATTTGTTCACGTACAATGTTCAAATAATAGAAATAATAGAAATCAATGTTTGGAATTCCTCTACTATGATTGATTGACACTGATATTGAATTTCTCAGGGCAAAATTGGAAAACCGATATTCACAAAGTGTATTCACAGTGATTACAAAAAATATTGTTATTCCGTGCATCGACAGGTAGTCAGTAGATCAATTATAATAATATAATTATATATTATGAGGGTTTTTAATTTGAATTCACATGTATACGTATAAGCTAAAGGGGCCGATTATTGTAGATGATCTAGATGATAATTACAGTTCAGTTCAAATAATATTTCGACGAATATATTTATCATTGTATCTTATATTATGTCTTACCTAATAGGTAACTAAGATGGCAATGGAAATGTATAACTGGTTGACCAAACGGTCAAAATATATGTGTAGTTTTTTAATATAATGTGTCAAAGTGTTCTCTAG
This sequence comes from Pogonognathellus flavescens, assembly GCA_019776165.1. Classification (NCBI taxonomy): domain Eukaryota; kingdom Metazoa; phylum Arthropoda; class Collembola; order Entomobryomorpha; family Tomoceridae; genus Pogonognathellus; species Pogonognathellus flavescens. The sequence continues at coordinate 44,326 of JABASD010001211.1, read as the reverse complement.
TCCTAGATACTCGTAATCAAATTGTCGTTATCGAGATCATAAAACATTGTAACACAGTTCGAGTTCGAGTAATATAACTTATTTGGTGTAAATGTACTTTGTTATGTCAAGAATACCAGAATAGATGCATCATGAATAAAATTATAATAAAACTAATTATGAATGGAAATCATGTGAAAAAAACAATTGAATTTCATTAAGTATTAGAATTTAATACCCAATCTGATGAAACAACAACAGATCTCAGTCTTACATCTTCATCTTCGGAATCACTTGGTTCTACTTTTCTACGCTTAATTTCTAATTTCATGCGTTTTTTTGCAGGTTTCTTTTCCACGTCTTGTTTGCATATCTGACTAGTAGAAGTTGAAAATAAGTATATCCCATATTTGTCCGTGTCTGCTCGCTGTAGTTTGGCTATTCGTTTACTATGGGTTTCCTTGATCTGCCTTAAAAAATTCATCAAAATTTTTGACAAATTAATACTTTATTACTGGTGGTAGAATACTTTTACGCTTTTCATTTATAAAGTTTTCGAATCTACATACTTGTCCAAAGCTAGCGATAACTGTTTGGCAATAAATTGCTGACTCTCAGGCGTAACCTCAAGGGAATATAGTGGACGATTTTTGAATCCATGTTTCGGAAGTTTTTCTACTAACGGGCATGGTGGTTTGTTAGGCTTTATTGTATCATCACTTTCCTCCATGGTTGACGTTGACAGTGTTCCTAGAAATTCATACAAACCAAAAGATTTTTACATCTGATAAATTTACAATCTAAGAAATATTTTCAATTCTGCAATTATATGACAAAATACTACGAAATATTAAGTAATCACTCTCCCACCACTAATTGATCAACAATAGTAACAACGTTAGACTTTGCTTACCATTTACTACTTGGAAATCGGGATCTACGGCTGCTAAAAGTTTCGCTGAGTCGTTATCACTGGAATCGCTAGAAGACATTTTTCTAGCTATTCCCGTTTCTTATACACATCAATATAAACAAAAATTTCTGTAAAATCGCAACACTTAGCCATGCTTGTCAAAAGGGTTAAAATAATGCTTAGCGGATCTGATTTACTCCTGTCCCCACGTCAGTTCGTTGTTACAGTTGTTAGCGTTGATTCGGTAAACTTCAATGTGTAATGATCATTTAATTAGGTCCATGCAGTGATTGTACTTATTAAAAAGCTAGTATTACAGTTGCAGTTAATAATTAGTATATGACAGATTATTGCACAAATGAGAAAAAATTAACTAGATTCGCCAATACAATTTTTTCCAGCGATTGTCCTTTCTTATATACAATACAACAATATATAACAGTCAACAGTTAACAGTAAAATAACAAAACTTACTACTTCGTACTTTGTACAAAAAAATAACATTTACCAATCAACAATGTTTAATTAAGTGCTAAATTACATAATCTAAATTGATGAGGCTAAAACAAACAACTGACAACATGACAAGTGACAACCCAACCGCAACTAACAATCAACTTCATTTGCGTTGCTGAAAATGTGGTTGGTGTAAGTTCTTGCCTTCAATCAAACTTTTCCCGGAATTTTGTAGAACTGCGTGTATACAGCCGACAAGAACCCCAACGCAAAAGTATCACAATGACAGCCGACATTCATCCTGGTGTAGTATAATGAAAAAAATGACATTATTAAATATTTTATAGAGAATGACAGGAATAAAAACAATAATGCCAAAATTAATACCTCAAATTTTTTAACTACGACACTTTTAAAGTCCCTCATTTATCAATTACAAGGGTGAAAAATTAATAATATTACTTTGTGGCAGTTATGTACTAAAAATATTTAAAAAATATTATGACACTGTCATCATTTTACCACTGCATTTTTTATGCATTATTTATTACATTTTTTATTACGATATAGAAAATGGCAATTAATTGTTTAGCATATGAAGGCGGTAGTTATACAAAACTAAATGACGAGTCACGATAAGAATTAGATAATAAAGATATGAATCATCCCCACCAGTAGTAGTAGTTTCTCCACCATTAATCAGACTTCTTAGCTCTCCCGTACAAATCGGTTACATCCAATCCAGGGTACATCTCATATCAAACGAGAACCAGACGCAGACAGCAACGACGGCAGAAAAAGACACATCCTCACTTCATTCATTTATCAGAAGTTTCTTTACTTCGAACTTGGTCTTGCTGTGTGAATGTAGAACTCTACAGCAGCAGAGGAATACTGCAGTCATAGTTGTAGTCTTGTTAGTCTTGTGTAGTACATTTTGTGGGTGTATTTAGGTTTGTGTTTTGGTATTTCTTGTAGCTGGAGAACTCCAACACGTATTCACTTACTTAACAACCAGACATCCAGATTCAGACACAAAATCATCTTATTGCTGACGATAGTTCTGTTTCCTAATTTTGCATTTAAATTTAACTTATTCATTGTAATTGAATTGAATTATCAAAATGACAGACGCCAAATATTTCACGACCACCAAGAAAGGTGAAATATTTGAGCTAAAGTCAGAGCTCAATAGTGACAAGAAAGAAAAAAAGAGAGAAGCCGTCAAAAAGGTAATTACAATTAGTTGATTGAGGTTATATTATATTATGCAATGTCCCATTGTAGTTAGGAATTGTGATCAGATGGTGTAAAATGTAGAATTGACAATAAATCACACCGGGACCGGGTGGTGTCAAAATTCGTCATCCTTTTAGGTGTCATCCATTTATTACAGATGACAAACCATTAAATTGACAATGCTTAATTGACAGTATTTAGTTAGTTCGATTCCGATTTTGGAATCTAAGAATGCAAGCACGTTACAAACTAACAAACCCACGAGAAAGTTGTAAGTAAACTGCAGTCGTATACTTTTACTTTCTCGGTGCATAGTAAAATAGTTGCACATTACACGGTAATGCTTTCTCTTTTGAGCATTGACTTTTAAAAAAGAAAACTGTCAGGATATAGCAATTTTATTCCATGCGGGTGTTGTCGTTTTTAGTTCCAGATGTTTATTAAAAAACTGACAATTACACTTAATCTTGGTTGACAGACAATACATTAAGACATCTATTAAGACAGTAAAGAGTGTTTGTGGTTTCAAATACTATTTTTTAACAACACTAAAGCAAAACTTTTTGCGTTAGTGTAAAATTGGTTAGTTTACATTTCCAATCAGTTTAAAACTTGAAACTTAATTTTAGTCTAATTACTTGCAACATTTGTCATTTTAATAGGTGATCGCTTCCATGACTGTTGGAAAAGATGTATCAGCTCTATTTCCGGATGTGGTGAATTGTATGCAAACTGATAATTTAGAATTGAAGAAGTTAGTTTATCTATATCTTATGAACTATGCGAAGAGTCAACCGGATATGGCTATTATGGCTGTCAACACGTTTGTTAAGGTAAGGGTAAACTATTGACATAAATATGAAAAATTACATTTTTATTTTCCACGTTGACGTTGACAATTATATAATATATATTTTTTATAGGATTGTGAGGATCCGAATCCGTTGATAAGAGCACTTGCTGTGCGCACAATGGGATGCATTCGTGTAGACAAGATAACGGAGTATTTATGCGAACCTTTGCGGAAATGCTTGAAGGATGAAGATCCTTACGTCAGAAAAACAGCAGCAGTTTGCGTTGCCAAACTCTACGATATTAACGCACAGTTAGTAGAAGATCAAGGTTTCCTGGACCAGCTGAAAGATTTGTTAAGCGATTCAAATCCTATGGTGGGTACTTTTTAATAATGATCAACCGCATCGTTGTTGTGTTTTTCATGATATATGATATTATTTTATGTCATCTAAATCCTTCCACTGAAATGGTGTAATAACTTTCTCGAAAATTGTGCTTACTTTTAGGTAGTGGCGAATGCAGTAGCTGCTTTGTCAGAAATAAATGAGTCTAGTCCAAATGGCGTTCCTTTGGTGGAAATGAATGCCCCAACCATTAACAAACTTTTGACAGCTTTAAATGAGTGCACTGAGTGGGGTCAAGTGTTTATATTGGACTCGCTTTCGAATTACAACCCGAAAGACGAAAGGGAAGCACAAAGGTATGTTTCTCATAATTATCTGCTTTATTCTGCTCGATACCATAAGTTTAATGAACAACATTTCTCTTTTTCAGCATTTGCGAAAGAATCACTCCCAGGTTAGCACATGCAAATGCTGCTGTTGTCTTATCAGCAGTAAAAGTGTTGATGAAGTATATGGAAATGATTAATGACTCTGAATTTGTCAACGTGCTTACAAGAAAACTGGCTCCGCCATTGGTGACACTACTATCATCTGAGCCAGAGGTATTTTGCCTACACAGAAATAAATTTAGTTGGAATATCTTTCGAATCTTGTTATAATTCCATTTGTGTTTCCTCAGGTTCAATACGTTGCTCTGAGAAATATTAATTTGATTGTGCAAAAACGACCGGACATCTTGAAGCAGGAAATGAAGGTCTTCTTCGTAAAATACAACGACCCAATCTATGTAAAACTTGAAAAGTTGGACATTATGATAAGATTAGCTTCACAAGCCAATATCAATCAAGTTCTATCTGAGCTGAAAGAGTATGCGACAGAAGTAGACGTTGATTTTGTTCGTAAAGCTGTCAGGGCCATTGGAAGATGCGCAATCAAAGTTGAACAATCTGCTGAAAGATGCGTTGCGACATTGTTGGATTTGATTCAAACAAAAGTAAAGTTCCCTTTCAGGTTTTAAAATTTAACGTTTAAAATTTTTCATTTAGTAAATACATAACGTGCAATTTGTGTTTCGTAGGTAAATTACGTTGTTCAGGAAGCCATTGTAGTTATAAAAGATATATTTAGAAAGTATCCTAATAAGTACGAGAGTATTATTTCCACGCTTTGTGAAAATCTGGATACTTTGGATGAACCGGAAGCAAGGTACTGAACCAATCAAGATGGAGAATTAATAAATAATTTGCGGTTTTATTGACTGATTGTTGTTATTTATGTAGGGCTTCGATGATATGGATCATTGGCGAATATGCAGAACGTATTGATAACGCGGACGAACTTTTGGAAAGTTTCTTGGAAGGATTTGCAGATGAAAACAGCCAAGTACAGCTTCAGCTACTAACAGCAATCGTTAAACTGTTCTTGAAACGACCAGCAGATACACAAGAATTGGTTCAACAGGTCTTGTCGCTTGCAACACAGGTCAGTTGATTTATACACCTTTGTATCTAGTCGAAGTGACATTACCATCTAATAGATGTTATGGCCATAAAGTGTTGCAAACGACTGCTTTTATTTCACAAGCTTTAAACAGTTTATAGAGGAGTTTGCATTTAATAATATTGAAAATTGAAACCGCAAAATAATGTAAAAATTCGAACAAAATAATAATGATTGTAATTCGATAAATATGTTAACAGGATTCGGATAATCCAGATCTACGAGACAGAGGGTACATATATTGGCGTTTGCTATCTACGGATCCTGCAGCAGCTAAGGAAGTAGTTTTGGCAGAAAAGCCTTTAATATCTGAGGAAACGGATTTACTCGAGCCAACTCTTCTGGACGAGCTAATATGCCATATTGCTAGTTTGGCTTCTGTTTATCATAAGCCACCGAGTGCGTTTGTTGAGGGAAGAGCAGGGTTAAGAAAAATACTTCCAGCTAAGTACGTGAAACATCTGCAAATCGCATTTAGTAATTGTAATATATCTAGAAAAATAAATATTAAACTGAAATTATTTTCCAGGGGTGAGGGTGGTAGTGTAACTGAGGCGCCTGCGGCAGCTGTAATTCCTTCTCAAGAATCATTAATTGGAGATCTACTCAGTATGGACATTAATCCACCTCAGATTATTCAACAGACAGGGCAACCAACTACTTTCGATCTCCTGGGTGGCGGTTTGGATTCTTTGCTTGATGTTAGTGGTGCTACCAGTATGGTTAACACCAGCGCCCCACCTCCCAGTGTTGCTCCGATGGCCAGTGGCCTTTTGGGCGATATTTTTGGATTATCATCATCTTCCTCTTCCTATGTCACTCCAAAAACACTATGGCTACCCGCGGTGAAAGGAAAAGGATTAGAAATATCGGGAACGTTTTCTAGGAAGTAATACATTACAACAATCAAATCAGGCATATTGGTGTTATTTAATTCCGACAGCTTGTTAATGATGCACTAATGTTAAATTGTAGAAATGGCCAAGTATACATGGAGATGACATTTACAAATAAAGCCATGCAACCGATGAGCGGATTTGCGATACAGTTCAACAAAAACAGTTTTGGTGTCATTCCAGCTCAACCGTTACAAGTGCCGTCACCACTGACCCCTAATCAGACTTGTGATGTTTTATTGCTACTCAATACTGTTGGACCAGTACAGAAAATGGACCCCATCAATAATTTGCAGGTAGAATCATTATTAATTTCTAGGTGTTGTTGCGTTTGTAAATGCTAGCCTTTTTAGAAGATATTGATAATCATAATTTCACTGATTAAACGCAGGTTGCAGTGAAAAACAACGTCGACGTTCTTTATTTTGCTTGTCTTGTTCCTATGAACGTATACTTTGTTGAAGATGGGCAAATGGATAAACGAATATTTTTGACCACTTGGAAAGAAATCCCAACCCAAAATGAAGTTCAGTACAATCTCACTAATTTGTCAATTAATTCAGGTGAGATAGATAATTTAAACATTAAGTTGTTTGGTAGTCTAAGTTGTACGCATTCATGATTTATAAGAACCGTGTACATCGGTTTTAATATTGATAAATATAAATTAGTGCTTAAAATGTTTATTAATTGATTCAGACGCCGTGGCTCAGAAAATGCAACAGAGTAATGTGTTTACGATCGCCAAGAGAAATGTAGAAGGACAAGATATGCTTTATCAATCAATGAAACTCACTAACAACGTGTGGGTCTTGGCCGAAGTAAAAATTCCACCTGGAGGCACCAATTGCACTGTAAGAAAATTTGTGCCACTTTATGTTTAAATTTTTTGTGAACTATCTAATTGAAAAATGTTTTTATTGTTTAGCTGAGTCTAAAATCAATCACAGTTGATGTTTCCGCCGGAGTATTTCAGGCATATGAAAACATCTTACGGGCCTAACTGAAGACATCTAAAGATACAATACTTCTGTCATTCGATGATTATTATAAATCATAACTGTAGTTTTTCATTTTTGCTTTTTTGAGAAAACTCTACCACACCTTTATACAACCTGATTAGTTGATCATTTTTCATAATTATTTCATCATATCAAGTACTGTCGATATGTAGTTTCTGTGACATGTTCTAAATAATGATGTATTATATTTATAATTTATAAAAGTGTGCAAAGTGGAGTTTCAAGCACTCAAATGACCAGTTAATAAACCACCATTGACGTTGAAATTCAAACTCGTATTATAAAAATAATGTACAACGTTTAAAAATGAAATGGAGAAAGTAGTCTCTAGCTTTTCCGGTTAAAAATTTAAGCAAGTACATTAATGCCTAAAAATCCTATAGCTTCTGACACTGATAGTGACATCCAACAGTAATAATTAATTGTTCATTTCGACCTTCGTTTCTTAAAAAGGATATTGTAAGTAGATTAATTACTACTTCTAAATGTATTAAATATTAGGCCGACTGTTGCAAATGCAATTTAATTTTTTTTCTTATTAAAATTAGTTATAGTGCATATAAAATACGATATTAGCTTATTATAAAATATATACTTTGGGTGTTTTAAGTAGTTTCAAATTATTGTAAGTGTTTCGCTATTGTTATGTATTATGACTACTTACCCTGTGTATTGCAACATATAGTGTGCATGATAAATCATAAATTGTTGAGCAAAAAATAAAAGTTACATGTGCTAATAATTAATATTTAGTAGTTGTGAATCGTTTTTGATTTCTAATTCTTACTGATGCACTTACAAAGAACTATTTCAATTTTAGATGTCATTAAATAGTAACAGCATAATATCTTCACTCTCGGCTAATCTGTTTAGAGGGTTGGAATGTTCTACTTCCACTCATATAACAGTATTTTGTGATAAGAATTGATACACGATGTTTGGTTGGAGAAGAACACCTACACAATGAATAGAATTTTTTACGTTTGGTGTATGCGTTATTAAAATATTAATGATCTTCTTGATGGTGTCATTATGAACATAAAATAGATTACTTGAAAGATTGCATTTCCTCTACCGAATATAAATATGTACTAAACGAACTTTCATTCATAACCTAAACGGAAATTATGCTCGTGAGTGTGAAACCTTGATCTTTTTTTTATACAATCTGACTTTAGTACATTGGTTTCTATAGTCTACTGTGTAGTCTGCATTTTATGTCGTATTTTATTACTCCTGGTTTGTGTTCATATTCTCAGGCAATGTCTCTGTGGTTATTATTACGAGGTCTCATTTCATTCTAATTCTTTTAATTAAATTATTGTGATTAATAGTTATAACTGGCGAATGTCTAGCTCTTTCTCAAGCTGGTGGCATATTATATAATAATAATGTTTTAAAGTTGTTCTTATATTATTATTATGCTATGCTGTCAATTCCGAACTGTGTTCCTTTGACTCTACTTGCTCCAGATTGTAGTTGCCTGCGTTGACGATGAAACGACATTTTGTTTTAATATAATTCGTGTGTCTGTGAACCACATGAATTACAATAAAGTGACATAAATAATAATTCAACCTGAGTATATACTTAAGAGCTGCTGCCAATACCTGACACGTTTTATTATTCTTGGAGTTGAAATCCTCCATCGCTTCATTGAATGAGACTGGATTGGTCTTAATAGTCTCAATTAACCGATCGCGATCTCAAAACGTCCATCAGAAATTGAGAATGAAAGTTTGTCATGTTACATCTTCTAATTGTACGTTAGTTGCCGAGGACTTCCAAGTTACATTGTGAACCATTGGCATTGAAGCTGTCGGAAAATGTCACATCATGAAATTCAGTGCAGTGTTGTGTTATACATTTTTGAAATAATTTTTTATATTATTTATTTCATACACCAGTTGTAGTGTAATTAAAGCGGACCTAGGTCCATCTGGGTTTTCACTTAGCTAGTGTGAAACACGGGCAGCCATTGCAGCGCGCTTTTACTGAAATAACTCATTAACTGACGCTACAATAATTATATTGTTGCAGTCGTTCAGTTTCTGATTTGACAATACACCATTTTTGTGCTTTCAAAAGATAAATGTGTCATTCATCGCTTAATCTAGCATTTAGATACAATACAGTATGTACATACGGTATAACGTGAGAAATCATTAATGGTATTTGTAAATTGTATGAGTGATATGAATTTCGGATTATTGTTACATTTCCTACTTTTGTAAAGTGCAGGTGGTGCATAATATTAGAAAAATTGCTGTTATTATCAAAGCTTATATTTATCAAGCCAATTCAAAACGAACATTTTTACATAAAGTTGCCCAGGTGCCTTTACATAAAAGAATAAACCGGTCAACACCGGGTGCAGCGAACAACGAATTTTCGTAATATTAAAAAAATGTTTAGGCTTGCTTTGAAAACTTACGTATAATTTCACTTGAATTTCGTATGAAAATTTACATTTGAATTTCTCACATGCATTCATTTTACGCATCTTATTTGATACATCGGAGTAATACCTACAAGTGCTGGTACATATACAAAGAAATATTGAATGGGTCAAATGTCATGAAGGAGGTGATCGATTGACCTCATCTTCGAACTTAACCTCACATTATACTGAAGTCTTTAGCTCAAACCGTTCTTGAGTTATCGTGCTGACAGACAGACAGACGGACGGTGCACGGACACACGGACAGAGTGAAATCATATAACAATTTCGTTGTTAATAATAACGCATGATCCACTTTAATTGCTAACCTAATATTAACTGTAAAATATCTTTATCTAGTAACAATTGAATTGAATTTGATTTATATACAACAATCTCATAAGCTAATGAGAATGTTCTCGTTACAAAATTACGTAGTAAAGATTCAGGAGCCACTCCCAAAAACTCTTACGTCTCACACTCTCGCTACGCTTACGCTATATACAATCGAGTAATCCTACAATGAGATAAGCAAGCCACCTACGCTCCATTTCATTCATTAGTTACGCATTTTGATGCTCATCATTGTGTAATATAATCAAGTATCATGATCAAAGTATGATCATATTAATCAAGCAATGCTAAATGCATTGATGACTTGATGAATGAGAAATGTTTCAATTTCATTGCATGCGATTCAGGTATCAGTGGCATGGTGTGGTAGCTCACTATAATACTGCTGAAGTTGATACGAAGAAATTCTCCAATAAATCTGGCGACAAAAAATGTTGCTTTGCCACTGATCTTGTGACATTTTCATATGCATTCGTTAATACTCCTCAAATTAATCCAACCTAAATATTACCAAGTGCCCCTAGACTAACACTATCCATAATAATATAATCTTTGCTTATCTTTATTGTTTTCATGAAGCCTCATGAAAATGCATGCAATTGACTTTTGCATAGCCAGAAAAGTCTGCCTTATTTTATTCAGTCCTAATCGATGCTACATTGCTATTACAGCTAAACTACAGTTACACATTTATTAATACAACATCCTCAATGGCATTATTGAAGTGTGTCCAATTCGATTGTGGTAACCAATTCATCCAAACTTTCTCACTCACAAAAGCTGAAAGCCTTACGGGGTACATTACCATGTATTTACCGAAGTACACCTGCAAAATAAGTTATCATCAAACAATATTGTTGGAAATAGATTATAAATTAAAGCATCCATTTATAGCAATACGAAATATTTACGAAAGATTTTTTAGGCGAAAAAAGCAGTTGATGAGATTATGATGTATGAGCTGTTAAGATCTTGAAGATGGGAAGATTGAGTCGGAATTGAGTCGGGTAGGGAAATCGGAGGTAGAAAACATTATTATAGTTTTGTAATCAGAAATCATGTAAGTTATCATTATCATACTATCTAGACTTCATTTTTCATAATTCGTTTTTAGAAGATGTAGGTCCTTATCATAATATTTCGGGTTATTTGAAAACGGACATTGAGATGAGACTATAGGAGATGGGCATTCCGGGGTGGGGGTCCAGCTTAAATTTAAATTTTCGAGGGACGTTTTTTTTAAGTTTGTGTAGGCCTACGTCGGTAGTTTCCTTCTATATGTACCTCCCCTGTTTGTGTGTGTTGGATGTACCTCTCTGCCTAAAATCGTGGATCCGAAGTTCGACAAAGAGGCAATAGATTCAGCATGAGTTGAGAAACGTTGACTCGAAGCGCATAAAGATATTCTTGGTAGCGCTGACGCTGATATTCTTCTGATGGCGAATGAATGGCGTTGGCGACCTGTCTTTCACTTTAATAGTGAACTGAGTAGGAGTAGTAGTGGTAGTACACACAGTAAAGATTCAGACTTTTCACAGAGTACCAGAGTACCCACACTCTGCAACTTCAATAGCAGTGGTAGTCTGGTGATTGTATTTTGTATTCTGCGAGCAAATAATACATGGAAAATATATATCTGTAAAATATCTACCTACTTTTATTCCTGACTATCCTGACTCTTCGCATGTATGTTCCTCTGGCTGTGGTGGTGCTGGAATATAATATTATTTCAGAGCCCGGATAGCAAGCAAAAGCTTAACCTTACGTTTTACGTAGACGTCCTACTTCCCAGATCTCTCGGATCTTTACGTTTCAAGTCTATACGAGCTTACCATAGGTATATTTTCAATTTTATCCGGCTTATTTTGCTCATTTTAAGTTTTTATCGTTCTTGCTTGCTTACGGGCTTATTTCGGTTTATTTGGGGATTTTGAGGGCAAAATTTCAAAAAGCTGTCAAAAAAGATTAAAATAAGCATAATAAATCATTCAAATATTTTTGAGTATACGTAAAGTTGACGCTTATGAGTAACATACGCTCAAGTTGATAATTTAAATTCCATTTTTTACTCAGCGGTGCCGTATTCTGAACTTTATGAATGATATAATAAAAACAAGCAGAGACAACGAACGTTGACAGTATTTCCTAGAAGTATACAATCGAAATGTATTCAAAGTGCCAGGAAATAAAAGTAATCACGTGTCAATGCTGAGTAAGTGGATGCAGGAGAAAAAACGTAGAGTATTTTACCATGAAGAACAATAAGGACAATACTACCCAGTTTCTACAACATTGTTGCATTGTATTACTTCCCATGCATTTTCTAAGCTTCATTTGTACACTTTTTGGCTGGCAAAGCTGTTGTGGATAGTTTTGACTCAAGAGAAGCGTTATGTATAAAAAAGCACAATAAATGTCTCACAAACATAGAATTGTTCAAAATTTGGTTTACACATTTTCTCATTTTACATTTTTATGTAAAAATCAAAACGTTGCTGAGAGTAGATTTGTGGCTTTCTCAAGCAATGGAAATAATTTTCAAATGTAACGAAAATTTAAAAAAGCTGTAAAATCATTTTAAGGGAATAGACCACCGTACTGAACAGGAACAAAGATATCCAAATTTTACTAAAAGTAATGAATTATTGACGGGGGACAGTGACGTTACATTCATCTTAAACCATACAAGTGTCAGCGCTTAATAAATGTGCGCTTGTAACCTCAGTAAATTCGGAACGCATCTTCAGCATCGAAAATTTGATTTTCAGTGGCACTCGACAAATGAAGATATTGAAGTTTTGTGATGACCAAAATGAATCTGCGTGTTAATTTTTAGAGCTTATTTATTAAGAGCTTAATTATTTTGCAGTTTTTAGAGGCTTAGATGCCTGTTTATTTTAAAGTTTTCGGAGTTTATTTATCCGGGGTCTGAATAAAGAACGAAGATTATAATAGTGTGAGGAATACAGAGAGACTTGTGAATGTGAATGGTGTCTGGTGTCCGTGCCTACAGCAAAAGTAGTCGAGGAGGGAGATAGTTGAGTGTTCAGGTCTGTTTGGACTTAAATACACTACAGTGGAGTTTGTTCAGTGTGGTTGACGAACGACGACGATAACGACGGCGGAGGAGCTCCAACATTTCCACTATTCAATGTTCACGGTTCTTGCAACCTTCTCCTTGGCTTTTGGGACCACCATACCTCTGCTGTTACTCCAACGACTACCACATCTACTCACTTGACTCACTTGACTCATTTTCAATTTAGTGTTTAGTTAGAGATAGATTTAGACCATCAGCTATAACAACGACAACGGCTACTACGGAAGAAGCAGAGGTGTAGAGAGGTACGTAATCTTCCACTCACAAAAGTCACAACACACCAACCAGTCACCAGTTTCACTTTGTAGACTGTATAAAATAATTAGTAATATCTAGTAAAACCGTTCAGTCGTCATTATCCCCTCACAATTCACACTATATACGTTCGTCATTTCAATGTCATTGTAAAAAGTTAGTGCTCATACATCATAAAATAATAAGTCATATATAAGTTCCTTCGCTCTTTTACTTTTAACTCTTAACACTTCTTAAAGTCGTTTTTAAGACTTGTAGCTTTGTATCGTCATTATCATATTCAATTACGGCCGTTTTATTTATTTCTGGAAAGTATAAGTTGTATTAAACCTTTTGAGTTAAAATAATTCTCTATATAAGGTGAATTATTGATTAAAAAGATTTTTTATAGTTGTGGATATAAAATCAATATTTTTCTTTATATTATATGTTTTTGAGATATATATGTATATCTTTGAGATTTTTTTAGTATAGAGGATAATTTGAAATTATTAATTGTTAATTTGTATGTTGGTTGTGTTGAATTTAATTGTAATGTTGTATGAATCATGAATCACCAAGGCCATCGTGTATTTCACAGCCATTCTAATATAACTTCTTTTGTATTATGTTTTACACAGTCGATCCACATTGTCATTGTGCAGCTTCCGCCACGAGATGCTCATCAAAGAATTGTAAGTTTGCCCAAATCGACATTTAACAAGATATAATTGTAATTACTACTAAACTATCCATATAGATATGGAAAATAAGGAGTAGATATTTCTTACTAGCTGAATTTGTATTGTGTCTTCCCTCATCATTGATTGTGTAACTTATACATAGTACGATCTACACACCTTATTGATTATCTTTAACTATTAAGCGTCAATTAATCAGCACTTAACTTATTCCAGTGTAGTACTCAAGTTCTAAAGTCACGTTGTATTCATCACACGCAGATTATGTCAGATAAAGACTTTAAGTATGAGATACGATACAATACATTGTTATTCCAGACGACTGTAAATATAATATGGCTGTAATGAAATACGGCCAATTTCATTTGTGTGTGATTTAATGTTTTATTTGCTCTTTCAGCCGAGTTGTGATGCCCCTCACCGTCGAGGAAGTAAGTGAATATGTCTTTAACCTCTCTCTCCTGTGTCTTATAGTACAATGTGCATATTTAATGACTGGGTATTAGATATACCGCATTGTTAGTTGTATAAACAAACCATAAAAACAAAAATAAAATGCACTTCACTTGTATCAGTGACATACGTTTCAACACAAAATGATTCAGCCACTGTTTTTATGGCGATAGTTTTTAAACTTTAATGAGTGTCGTTATATGTAATTGTTTCACTGTGGTAGGAATTGAAACATACTTTGAATTAATGTAGCTTTACTCACTCGATAGAGTTATGTCGAGGAAGTCGATTTAATGTTGTACATGTTTCGATGTCAGCGTGTATGAACATTATTTGTCAATATTATAATAGTTCTACAGATTACGTGCTCATCCATGGCTAACTGTTTTAATATTGGAAGAAATGATGTAGCGCATATTTTATAAGTGATACCTGTTCTCATTTCAGTACCAAATTGGACAATTGTATTCCGTGGCGGAGGCTAGTATGAATGAGACAGGCGGTGGTGAAGGCATTGAAGTTGTAAAAAATGAACCCTTTGATGACCATCCTCTCTTAGGAGGGCGATACAGTAAAGGTCAATATACGTACAAAAAGTACCATTTGGCTAGGTGAGTAATAGTGTTAAATGTAAAGCACCGTATCTTGACACGCAAAAAGTGTAAGATTTTACTATTAAGCACTTTTTCAACTTTGCAGCAAAGTGCCGACATTTATTCGTATGCTGGCACCAAAAGGATCTATGGAAATTCATGAAGAAGCATGGAATGCTTACCCGTACTGTCGGACAGTGATCACTGTAAGTACCTATCTGCTAATATTATTAACTGTGCTTCCCGTTGTTATCATTACATGTCATAGTTGTAAAAAATAAATAATGTTAACCCAGTATTAGGTCGTAATACGAGTCGTAAACTCCATTGTAACTATTAAAAGGAGCTCCTACTAAATGTTACTAGTCGAATAAGTTATTTGAACAATAGGAAGAGCTTAATTTATTTCCTTGTACATGTCAGAATCACAATCATTATAGAGGTATTGATATAGTACTTTCTTTCAGACGTGTAATCTATGGTATAAGCAGACATGGAAGTTGTTCGTTTCATTTAACGGCTAAAAATTGATTTTCTGCTCATTTATAGAATACTCAGTCTAATAATATCGTTAAAACTTTCACTCACCCGAAGGGAAGATTTTCAAAACTGTCCTGAGTTTGCCCAAACGTAATAATATTATCCGTCAGATGGATTATTCAAACAGAAAATATTATCTCAATTTCTGACGGTGGATTCGTGGCATCGTTTTATCTAATGAACCTGTCTTTCATTCTTTTACCCATTTCATATAAACGTAAAGGAGAGATTTTTCTTTTTCAAACCATTAATCTATTATCGGAATCCAATCTCAATTTTAAAGGAGTATAATGTGTTACTAATGAACCCTATTTACATTGATTCCATAAGTATTCAATTTATAAACGATGGTTGGTATGATAGTCCCATGATATAAAGTGAATAGAATGGAGAAAATTTCATGATTAAGCTTCATCTTTCTCAGATTGGAGCTAAACAAAATGATTAAGTTAGATAACGCTTCTCTCAATCTAATATTGAACTACGTAGACTAAGTATGTCTTAATGTATAGCTCTAACCATTAAGTATTCAAAGAATTATGTACAACAGTACCTAATCTTCCTTAATCTGTTGTGATTCTTCCCGAACTTATTTTCCTTCCGATCAAGCTTTCTTTAGAATTCGACACAAGCTCAATCAATGCCAGTACTCTCCTGCTCAATGCGCTAGCTAAGTAGATAGGCTTTATTTGTATATTAATTGGGCTGATTAAGATCAAGTTATTTACATTCGAAGAAACATGTTACTAAATTATATGATAGCTGTTGATCGCACAATTGCAATGAAGATTTCTGTGAGCTATCCAATTCACACTTTATATTGTATTTACTACAACAATTTTAAGTAGCACGGCAGCAGTCGCATCTAGATAAGTATCACCTTTACATAAACATGACGAGTTGATTTATTGAAATGTACTTCACGCGTCAGAATTTTATTGAGTAATAGTTTTGCTAACTAGTTCTCTAGATGTTTCTTTTGTTCAGAAAATCTGTAATGTGGAACCTGCAATTTACTAATACTGAAAACATTTGTAAAATTATTTTTGTTTCATTCGTATGAATCATTCGTTGAAGTGCTCTATCGTTCAGTGATTTTTGATTTTTATTGAATGACTATTTATGTTTAATGTTTATTTTTACAGAATCCTGGATACATGAAAGAAAATTTCATTATAGTTATCGAGTCACTCCATTTGCCGGACAAAGGAAATCAGGAAAATGTGCATGAACTGTCACAAGAGAAACTTCGAATGCGTGAAGTAGTAATGATTGACATTGCTAGCGACCAGGTGGCTCATAGTGACTATAAGGCATCTGAAGATCCAGCCAAGTACCATTCTTCTAAATCTGGACGCGGACCGCTCAAAGGGTCGTGGAAGAAACATGTAAGTTTGTTGCATGACTTTTAAATTTTGGATGTATTATGCAATGCACATTAATTGAGCTATTGCACACGTAAAAAGTTGGCAATTCTAATATCATCCTAATAAAAATATGTAAGGTGTACAAAATACCTTCACCGAACATAAGTTGACAAGTCCTAAAATTCATTTGTGTCGTATTGCCACTAACTCAAAAACAATTTTAAATCATGTAAAGGTGAAACCGGTGATGACCTGTTATAAACTGGTTACTGTGGAATTCAAGTGGTTTGGACTTCAAAATCGCGTCGAAAGCTTTATACAAAAAGCAGAAAGACGGTTGTTTACCAACTTCCACAGGTATATAATTATGTGGTTCTCTAATTGTTAGAATTCCGTTTGATTCATTATAATAATGTGAATTATATATACATTACGTGTGTTCCTATTGTGTATAGACAAGTATTTTGCTGGATCGATAAATGGTATGGCATGACCATGGACGATATTCGTGCTCTGGAAGATAAAGTCAGAGAAGATTTGGATAGGGTAAGTGGAGATGTTTTATATTGCAATAAAATCATTCCATTTATGCTGTTTCTAAAACAACTCTCAAAAGATTTCAATAGAATTTCAATAACCATTTATATAGATCTGCCTGGTCGAAATAAATTTGCTGTTAGTGTTGGCTTTTTTATTACTAAAAGTGTGTAGAAAATGTTACTCTTGTTTTACCAATAACAGTTAGCAATCATTATTCAATACGCAAACTTATTTTGCTCTCATTGTAACTACAGTTGAGACAAATGCAATTACAAAGTGTCTGTAATAGCGATACTTGTACGGATTCCGCATAAGTTACGGTTTCTCTGCGGCTATGATGGCTTTGCTTAGACAATAATTGAAGATATTCAAAACTAACTATTTCTCTGTACGAAGCTCCATTTTGTTACCCCATGCAGTATGCAGTCATAGTCCTACCTTATCAGATTAGCTGTTGTCAAGGGCATTTGTGCAATCAACGTCTAAATCAGAGTAGGGATTTATTGTAACATCGATTTTGGTATTTATGAAAGCAGGAGAACATGTGTGATTATATGCGCCATTGGATGTGAATTTTAACGATTTTTTTGTTATGATGAACTTTAGCAACGCAGAACTGGAGAGGTTCGAGGTATGCGAGCGGACACAGACTAGACTGTCAATGCAAGTCACTTGAATGCTACCGAGCACAGCATGTTGAGAGATGGGGGTAATTAAAAATTAGATTAAAGCCTAAACTAGAAAAAATCTATAACTAGTCATTCAACCGTGCAGGATGTATCAGGAAAAACTGACAGTGCTCTAAATAAAAGTATTTTACCCAACAAAACTTGGAATTTAGATTGGTACAGGTGAGTCAGTTTGTTTTGATTCATCCTGCAGCTATATGGTATCTCGCGGTTTCCATTGATTACTATGTTGCTTTGATACTGTTAACATAATTAAGCGTATCAGTGTGTTTGTTATTTACATTGCAGCGAAAGAGTCATTTATATTTAATTATTGTCTTGTTTATCGGTTAATTGGCTTTGTTTGAATGATAATTAATAACCAACTCAATGATGCTCAACTTTGGACTCCGAAGTAAAATGTCATAAGTATTTATGCTATTGGAATGGAAATGGAGCTGTGAGCCGCTCTCTTTGTTACTTTATGTATTTAAATATTGGCTAGCTAATTGTTATGTAAAAGTAGTTTACCAACGTTTTATTGTTTTTTCGTAACACTGGGTTAAAATAATAATTTATTTGTAATAACATTCCAGTTAGGATACGCACCCAACTGTTATAAGTATATAATAATAAACTAGTATCATAAATTATCATTAAATAATATACAAATTCTAACAAAATGTAAGTAGACCCCTAGCCTAGCCCTAGCACTGGCTAGACGAGCAGAAAGAACTTTAAAAGTGGTTGTATTGTATTGATCCAGTACACGAAAATATCACTGAGGTAGCATACTAATTAAATTATAAATTGTAACAGATGCTAATAAGTCATCGTATTGAATGTCGATAGAGAGATCAAGTATTACAGATCCCTGTTCCTTAATATACTACCCTTCTCACCGTATATTAAATATTATAACTGTTGCCATCGTCCATGATTTAGGTAGACCCAGCCGAAGCAGATTGCTAAATAAGTATGATCACTGAATATTTCAAATATGTAGATGCTGTGTAAGTGATGGTAATATTAACCACAGAATGTTCAAAACTATGAGTACTTTAATGTTGTCTCAATGTTGAACCATTGGCGTTTGAATCAAAATAAAATCAACAAGCCAATTTATTACTGTTCATGTTTTATTCCGCAGGAGTAGCGTAAAGTAGTCTTGTCTTCATTATTTATTACTCGAAAACCAACCGAGAATCTCTACCGTCACAAAATCGATCTTCCATTAATCGTACATACTTTGTATTGTACTCTTCTAGCCTTGTCTTTCGAAATCCTTCTGCAAAGCTACCTGATTCTTCCTTCTTTATAACATCGACTACAAATAAATACAGTCAGGTAGAAAATGCTCCATGTATTTGTACGTAATTGTACCTAAAATACACTACTGTGTAGATCCAGTTGTACTCTTCTCTTCTGTAGTAGAGATGTTCAAAAGCCAGCATAGATAATGTCTTAAAACTTTAAACCTAAAGAAAACCCAGCCTTTTTCTTCATTCATTTTTGTTCATAAGACGTGAAATAGCAACTAAACTGGAGGGCAGAGAGGCACTAAAGGCCAAAGGCTTCCTAAATGAAGAGTACCTCTTACTCTTTTCTCAGAAAAATGAGACTAAGACTAAAACGACCTAAACCGTACAAAGCCCACCAGACCACGCTAAAATTATTGTAGATTCCGTACATGTGTCAGTTCATGCTATGGTGCATTGATGTAAAAATCTCACCTGCTAAATTTTTAAACATTAATCAACCAAAAACTCTGCAATGGATTTGGGCCGGGTTAAAGAATATCGGCCCGTTCGTTTAGTAGTAGTAACCCCTATCTATATTGCGCCCACACTTCAGTTCTTTAGTTCACAATCCACGATGGGATTTTCGTATGCGCTATATAAAAAGTATATCCTGTCCATATAGACTTTCCACATAAGCTATATAGATTTAACAGGTACTATTATAATATTACATACTATATATGTAACCGTGTAACCCACACTACTGCCACACTGCCTGCAGAATACAAAAGCAGACTCACACTTCACACAATACGAGCATTCTATAATACACGGCGGACACAATTCACACATTGAAATCAGCTCCGCACAAACCACTTGCACTTACGAACGACTGATATTATTATTATTAAGTGTTATCAGTTGTTGACTAATTGCGAAATTATAATATACGTTTGTATTTTCAAGTAGTGGTAGCTAAATAACATTCTCATCCAGTGATTCAATTGTGTCTTTTCTCTGAGTATTGATTGCTTTTGTGTGTGGCTAATTGTTACGATAATAATAACAAGTGTAGAGTGTTTTTTTTAAAGATTACCATTTGTGCGGCGTATTATACTGTAGTAGGAAAAGGAACTATATAGCTGGAGAATAATGATATTATAATTATAGCAAGATCACTTCTACTCTCAACACCACGTTGAGAAATGCATCCCAACAGCATAAAGATCAGATGTACAAGGTTAAGATTTCACTCATTCATTCAGTATCAGTGCTAAAATATTAATTATGCATTAAAGGGTTAAGCAGACAAGGGAACGGATCTTTAAACAAACCCTTCTCTGTGTATTCTCCAGCTGGCACTAATTATAAATAACCCTGCTATAATCAATCGTTTATAAACCGAAATCTTTAATCACATTCGTCGGAATGTGAATTGAGTGTCGGTATTTTTCAAGAAACAAAAGACGAGTGTTGGGCGAGGTTATTTATTACACCTTTTTATCTATTAATATCCGTGGTATAATGTAAAGTGCGAATTTATTAAATCCCATTTAGCCAGCACATAGATTTTAAATGCGGTTTGTGCTCCTCCTCATGAATGAATCATAATTATGTGTCATCTGTTGTCTGTGGGTTGACATTGATTTCCAGCTTTTCCTACGTATGTGCAAAAAATTTGCTCATACGTGCTCTTTGAGAAATTATGCAGAAACTAAATCTGTTGCATAAAAGGAATATTTTCACGCGACCATGTATCTTTTGTGTAAAGTATATTAATAAGTTTATTTTTTTGCAGGATGAAGAGACAAAGGAGTAGTAGTTTCTAGATGATGTTCATTCGAGACTAAAAATTAAGCTATTAGTGCCGTTGTTTTCGTTAAGAAA
This sequence comes from Pogonognathellus flavescens, assembly GCA_019776165.1. Lineage (NCBI taxonomy): Eukaryota > Metazoa > Arthropoda > Collembola > Entomobryomorpha > Tomoceridae > Pogonognathellus > Pogonognathellus flavescens. The sequence continues at coordinate 23,064 of JABASD010001211.1, read as the reverse complement.
TTAAAACTAACAGCTCTCTTCAAATTAATCTGGCTCGGTATGCTCACATAAAATTAACTAACTTATTGCCACATTGATTGCATTGAAAGATATTTTGTTAATGTTTCAAACATTTATTGTAGGTTTTGAAGCCTTATGACTGAGAAGAGCAAGAGAGTGAGTTGAGAACACAATGAAGTACTAACAATAACTCATTCGTTCGGGAGAACTAAAAACAGTTAATAATATTATATACAAATGCGACATACTTTGTAAAGACTTGGTAATAATTATCAGATGATAGTCTGAATAGGCTGAGACATAACTTATTACGAAAATCTACACATCGAAGTTTCAGCGTAGGCATTCCGCTTTAGATTAGATTAGGCAGCTGTCATTTTATCCAGTACGAAAATAAACCGTTCTCTATCAGTGCAACTCCAAGTTGAACTCGTTCCAGAATAGCGGGAGTGAGACGAGTGACCGAATTTAATGATCCTTTGATTTTAGTTAATGAAAATTGTGCGTGGTTCTTTGAAAGACAATCGCTTTGTGGCAGCGACGAGTGTGGCAGCTCACCTTTAGCAGTGAATACCACAGAATGGTGCCACAACAACGGGTGCACAAGTGTAGGTTTTATGCAGCAGAAACCATGGTATTTATTTTATTGTGTAGAAATGAAGAATTGCGATGAGCTTTTGTCCAGAAAGAAAAAGAGTAGAGGAAAGTGTGAAAGGAGAGCGATGACTGTGATCAGGATACCTTCTGCCGTTTTTGTGTGCATGGCCACTTTGTTTTTTCTTTTATATTTATTGCCGTGGCATAGCTTACCAAATGTGCAAAGCAAACCTTCACCTTCAACAGGGCCCAAAGATCAATCAAGTTTATCTCGTTTTTCATCATCGTTTTCATCGCCAATAGCAAGTAAACAAATTGCCTCTGACTTGGATCCAACTATTCCAGGCCTTGTGTCCTATCGTGCTATTCTCAATTCTAATATTCAATTTAATGTCAGTCGCTCTGACGTTCTCGTTATTTTACATATTCAAAAAACTGGTGGCACGTCTTTCGAAAAACATATCGTTCAAGATTTAGTGTTGGAAAAACCTTGCATTTGTTGGAAAAGAAGAAAACGTTGCAAGTGTCCAAGACCATCTTCTTCCCAAGGTACACCTACATCATGTTTTATTCATTCGTTTCACCAATCGCAACTTTTTTGCCAGATGACTCCTATAGAAGATACTTCATTATCGTAAACTTCACATGTCAATTGTTGTACTTGGTATTTGAAAAATTATCACACTTAAATTTTTATTTTCCAATCAGACGTGGATAAGGCTGGTTCAAAAACTGAAAATTCTGAACCCTGGTTGTTCAGCCGATTTTCCACAGGCTGGATCTGTGGTTTGCATGCTGATTGGACTGAATTATCAGCGTGTGTGGATGCCGAATTAGACAAAGCGCATGGCTCTGTCAATAAGAGAAGGTTTGTCTTTTATTAATAGATAATAATTTTACTCCTATAAATCCAATCCTTTGTTTCCATAATGAGCTTCATTCGTGTTTTGTTACACGCAGGAGCCATATATATTATTCTTTTTTATATCTTTTTTTATGTGTTGTCTACTACTAGGTATTTTTACGCTTCAATGATCCGGGATCCAATTCATCGTTTTCTATCAGAATTTCGTCATGTACAGCGTGGTGCTACGTGGAAGGCATCTAGGCATATATGTAACGGGCATTATGCTACTTCAGAGGTGGTTAAATTACAGACGCCTTTCGCCTATAAATATAGAATTTTTATGAAATGTGGACGTTAACTTTTATACAATATTTTGTTTTTTATTTCTCAGGAATTGGGTAGTTGCTACTCAGGAAGAAGTTGGACAGATGTCAGTTTGCGGGAATTTATCGAGTGCCCCCACAATTTAGCTTTTAATAGACAAACGAGAATGCTGGCGGATTTATCACTGGTCGGCTGCTATAATAAGTATGTCATTTTACCTATTGACATATTTTTGTAAATATGTAAATAATTAAATGTGTTTGATGAGTACGTTAATTTTTCTTACTTGTAGAAGCTATATGCCTATAGAAGAAAAAAATCGGATTATTCTGATGTCGGCAAAGCGTAATCTTGAATCAATGGCGTTTGTTGGTGTTACAGAATTCCAAAGGGTAAAATCATTCTAAAAAAGGCTTCTTAATTTAGTGCAAACATATGAAAGAATTACATGACTGATATTATTCTCTAAATTTTCAGATGTCTCAGTACGTATTTGAAGAAACATTTAAGCTCCGTTTTAAAATTCCATTTACTCAGAATGAGGATACATATTCCAAAGATACTCTTGACAAAGCTACACAGGAGGAATTAGAAGATGTGCGTAGAGTAAACAATTTAGATATAGAATTGTATGATTTTGCACGGCAGTTACTTCACAATCGATTCGAAGAATTAAAACAACTCGATGCTGATTTTGAGGATCATTATAATTTTCTTGGCGAAGAAAAAGGTCGTCACTTCTCTTGGGACGAGGTAGAAAATGAAGAGTGAAATTAAGAAACGGAGATGAAGGAATATTATGCATTCTCACTCACTGGGATTATTTCACCGTTGTTGTAGACTGTTAGGGTCTAGCATTTTGAGCGCATAAATGATATGACAAGTATTGAATATCGTTAAAGTATATATATATACTCGGGTGTAAACCTGCATGTACAGTATTTTTTCTGATGATATTATTTTCTTTTCTAACTCCCAATAATGAAAGCAATGTAATTTAAAGACGATTTTAGAGAGTAGAGAGACAAAATCCACAACTTGTATTAGACATTACGTCACATGCCATAATGTCATAGATACATTACTCATTTACTCTTAACTATATTACAGACAAAATCTTCCAAGATGCCTTTAATACTTAACTGTTATTATTATTATGAGTCGTAACTTAAAGGCATTTAATATTTATTACTCTTCTTTCAATTTACCAAGTATGTTGCAAGTTTCTGTATGTTTCTGAAGTGTGTTAATATATAAATATGCTATACAGAAATAATTACGTTATGAAACTTTTGACAGAATCGGTCCAGCTAACACTTCGTGTTACTATTAATTATAATTAGATTGATGCAATCGTTTTACCCCCTTTTTTGAAAAATTAAAACATACTAATTTATAAAGACGTACTATCAAAAAAGCGTCTTCCAATTCCGACGTTTGGAATTAATATGAACTATTGTTGAACAATGTACCTTGTAAAGAAAGTAGTAATTACATTAGATGATGGTATATGAATAGTCAAATAATAATATAAGATGCAATCAGACAAGTTTATTAGAGTTCCATTCATGTGTAATTTCATTCAAGGCTAGAGCCTTGCTAACTGTTTCACGTGTCAGAGAAAAAAATAATAGTAGATTTCCGTGAACTTAATCTTAATATGAATTTTATCGCAATTGTCTTGCATGGCTGTATCCATTACATCACCAACCCCATTATAATGTATCTCCCAATCCCATGCATGAAATGGAACTCAATTTTAACCAAATTATGCATTTTTTTTCCATTGAATCGGTTTCTGCTGCATCAATTGGTGGAATTATTTGACGTTATGGCATATTATGTAATGTCTGAAGAGAAGTGTGTTAAAGTGCAGTCTACATTTTCCATGTTGTCCGGGATCTTATAATCATGCATATCTCGTTTCATGCAAACTTACACACATAATACACATACAAATGTATTTATCGACGTATTAATCACAAGAGTAATAATAATAATAATAATTATATAATTATACAAGCCTAACAAGCGCAAATATTATGGCAGGTTACTATTTAATGTCCTACAAAATGAATACTACCGGTAATAATATATCAATGATAATAAGATATAGTAAAATACATATCATAGGTATCTAATATCTAACTAACTAATGCGGCGCACTATGTGGGACTTTGGCAATTCGCACCATGCTACAGTTAATCAAAAGTGTTCTAAGTATTGTACATGTATCGCATAATAATAATTGTTACAAATAAAGTAACGCAATAAAATATTATTGTAATGAATAATAACAATAACAATTAATGTCTGATGAAGTAACAACGTGTAGGTTTGTGTTTTATGTAAAATTGTAAAAGTCAGCAGAGAAAAGGAAACAAGGCGTACAACCGTAAAGTATGGCGATATTTATTTATTCTTGACTTGACTGTCAAAATGTGAATCTCAATACGACTTATGATTTTTGTTAATGTATGGTATTGCGATAAAGTATTTAGACGTTTTGACACTGCATTCAAATACAGCATAATATTATTAATCAATAAAGTTAAGTATTATAATTTTAGATTTACATTTCTAAGTGTTTTTATATAATTTTCCGTAACGCTATTTTCATTGCATGTTCTTTCACTATAAATAACATTTGCATAGCACAGTTAATACATTTTACAGTACACCACACACCATGCATTTATGGCAGGATGAAAGTTCTTGTTCATTGCTATTAATAACATACCATAAAAATTATTATTGGCAATTATCTATAATGCTACAAATTCCTTATCCAATAAAAGGTTTACTACAATTATAATTAACTTAGTAGGATTATTAACATGGTTAATCAGTCGTATTTTTAGTTGGCAATTAAAAATACGACTGATAGTTGGCTTCCATAATTTTAAAAACTGACTGAATTGGTTTAAAGGGTTAGATAGCCATTTTTACAGGGAATATTAAAATAGAAGACAAAGTCAGAATACGACTGATGAAATCATTTAAAATGCTATAGTCATAGTGGAAATTATTTCATTTCTGCAGCATAAAGAGTGGGTTCAAAGGCATATCCAGGATTCGTTCTTGCGGGAGATACTACAGATTTTGAGCAGGCTGAAAAAGATTTAAAACAATCATAAATCAGAAAAAGGTTATATTGCTGCCTTCTGCTAACCCCTTTGTATGGATTTTTGGGGAACCAAGTGCTTCTAGTGATTTTAAGGATGGGTACGCCTTTGGGTAGGATAGGATACATTGGTCTCAATCGATCTGGCTCATCGCTTTTTGTCTCAACTTCAAACTTTACAATGATAATCATTATCAAAAAGGACGAAATGCAAACAAAAAACAAAAACAATTTATACGATTTATTTTGTAGTCTACAACCAAAAAATTAACTAATTATAGCAATGCACAAACTAAAATTAAATACATAAATTACTCTAATTAACCTAATCCTAAATAATCAGATAACTGGCTTTTGCGTAAGATACTTATTTATTACAAAGGTAAATTACATGAATGAACAAATTTCATTCTTTTCATATTCCATTGTTTTTTAGAACACATTTTATTGGATACAAAGTAGACATCAAACTCCAATATGTTTTGGATGAAATAAAAGCATTTTTTGTCGTCATTCATACAGTGGTGCAATTTCTCAGTAACTGAACTTTAAATTCTAATCTACGACTTATCGAGTTAAATATTTGAGAAACAGGAAAGAAAAATTCATGCAGTTCTTTTTGTTATGGTTCCACTAATTTTTCAGAGTAGTTGGAGTGGAGATATTTCTGTGCTTACAAAGAAAAATAGAAATAATAATTGTTTCAGTTTTTCTCATATCCTATCTGTCCTCGATTATTGCAGTTTTTGTTACATCATAACATGGCGAATTATAAGTTTCACTTTTAGTAACTACGCTAATGTATTTGTCTGTAATATTTTTTTATGTATGAAGAAGTGGATCGTGAAATCCTGCACTGCACTGGATCCTAAATACATAACCTCACCAATTTAACAATTATTAGGGTTTAGGAATTTTAATTTTCTTTTCCTTTTAGATTGTATGAAGATCATACACAGTCTGCTTCACATGAACACATAATATCATAGAAGCTTTAATTCTCTATCGATTGATTAATCTTGTAGTACTTATTGTTAGCCTTCAAAATATTTGTATGACACTTTGTTGTCAATTTCTACTTCAAAAATTGTTTCAAAACAAAAAACATATCTGTCAATACCAGATCGTTCTGCGATCTCATCCATTCTCATTTGTCGTATAAACCCATCTCAAAATTAATTGCTTATTTGAGTTACGATGCATTCGAACTGTCTCAAAGACAAAAAACTTGTTACGGATTGGGGTAGGGACCGAACAAGTTAAATTGCATACTTCTACTTCTTAATGATAAAGACACAACTTGCATATTCAATTATACTAATTAAACCAAAGACGAAGCGACGTCAGTTAATTAAAAATGTCTCAATTTTGTTCTGCTTATAATTTTTTAAATTAAAGTTACAAATAAGCAATTTTGGATGGAATTGACCTAGTAAATACATACGTATACTAAATACTTAATTAGGTATCGTTACATAAAACATGCAGCGTAATTATGCATAATATTTTATTTCATTAATCAAAAATAGAAATAGTTTCGTTTATTTGAAGATTCATCGCGATTCATCACGCATGCAAAGGCAGTCAAAGTTAATAGACTTACAACTAGTAATAATTAATTATTTTGTTAACATTTAGACTGTTTTATGTTATTCCTCCCAAAATCAATCAATTTTTACAGTCACAATTACTGTCTGTTCAGATTCATAATCAAACGACCTTTTCATATTTACAATTAACGTAAATAAGTTTTTCTCGATAAATCATTGAAACTGAGGTTCTTCATGTGTTTAAATAAAAGTCACAAACCGAAATACTTGTACAGCGCCTCTTATTCCAGAACATTCTCAATGTCAATGCTTTCTCCAGAAAAACTGACAAAGTTAAGGACACCAAATCAAAATTTACAATTTATTCCTCAACGTAAATGAAACTTTCGGGGATGAAAATACCTAATGCTTTTTTCTAATAAACCATGATTTCAAAAATCTAACAGTGAACGGCCATATTGCTCCGACGAAAACTATTACTTCATAAATAAACAATTTTCAAGCCTGTACACAGTAAGACGTCATTTTTGTTTTGAATTTCTTAGTCCTAGTGAGATTAAAACTTAAAATTATTATCGTTACACACGTAGTGGTAATCTACAACGTTATTTCTCACTTTTGCAGAAAAAAGTCTGACTTATTTTATTTTAATATTATAGTTAAAGAAACAAATGAAGCATTCTTATGATTTCATTGATTTAAATGCTAATGAATGAATTGTTTGTTAAAGTATTAATCAATAGCTTTCATTATTTATAGGAAAATAGAAGAATCATTATTAATTTATTAATAAGGGCGAATACAAACCATATCAGTTTATGTGATACATACAGGGAAAAAGTTGCCAGTTACAGCCCTAGAAGTGTAAGCAAGCATATGCGGGATGGAGTAGGACATTTATTTCACATTTTTACATCACATTTCTCATGCACTGGATATGACCAGTACGCATATTTACAGAATGTACAGGTAAATTGAGGCAGGTCATTTTTAGCGTTTTTATTTCTCATTTAAGGGACTACTTAAAACAAAAGCTATCTTTAAAAGCTATTTAATTTTATAGGGACTCTGATATATTTATGTTAATTGAGATAAGAGCAGCATAAAAAATCTAAGTTTCAATTAACTAGAAATAACAGAAGTTTATTTTTAGAACTTTTGTTCATTATTGCGTGATATGTGTGTTCGAATATGATCTAATAGTTAAATTTAATCCTTGCTCTCTTCTCCGTTGACAAAAAATAAGAATCTCTTTAAATTTACTTACGTTAGTTTGAGTGAGAAACACAAATGTTACAAATGTGAGTCTCAATTTGCCTGTACATTCGGTAAATTTGCGACCCGTACTTATTTATATTTCTTTGAAATATTATTACAAGCCCAATAATTCATTATTGAATACCCAATTTCTTTTATAGTCGTTGTAGACATTGACATTAGCGCAGGCATTACTGATTTTTAAGAGTTATTCGAAGTAGGTTAAAACAAAATGCTTCCTACATTCTTTGTGCCCAATACTGACAAATGGAACGATATATCAAAAGCAGTAACAAAACTTACAAACATGAATACAATTATAATTATTTGTAAATTATTATAAATTAACTATATTCGTAGATTTACGTACAGTTTGTAAGCAAATGCAAGCATATTTCTTTAACTTATCTACAGCTACTTATAATAATCTACCGTGTATAATTAACTTAATTCCTTTAGTTTGTAAAACACTAAATCTAAAGCTGCAAGAGCGTCTTCACTGCTGTTGTGGCCATTTACTGAAGACTGAATTATTTGACCGCAATACTCTGCACTTAGTGTTCGCAAAGCACGTTTATATGGAGGACCTAATCGATGTGGAAATAACACAGATGTGTCAATCACATGGCGATGAATAATTTTTAGAGCATGCAAATCAGACTCAAGACTGTGACCTATCAAAATGGAATTCGGCCTTAGTTGTGTTAGTAGAACAGCTTGAACTTGTATCAAGGATACCGTTGGCCCTTTCAGCATGATCTCCTCGGTTATGCCACTGAATCTCGTATTATAATCCAAAATGGGATGTGGAGGCATCACTAATTGATCATACCTGCCAAGAAAACAAAACAAAAATGTGATATTCACAAACTTATGTTTACCACCTTCAAATAACTTGTACGTTTGTTATCTATTTCCCATTACAGTATATCTCTGTGGCAGTCGACGATTGTAACTCTAGCCAGCTCAGAGCCCACAGTTGTGTACACCATTTCACAATCAAGGGCTACTATATCCCATATTGAAATCCCCATAATGCTTTCATCCCCCGGGTCTTTCACAGTGCTAACGAAACCAGTTAGATCATCCTCAGCTCCAGGAAGTTGAGAAACGTGTGTTTCTCCAACACAACAACCTTCACTTGTAAGGTCCCCATCACAACAGGTGTAGCGTCTCTCCAGAAGTCCTTTCGCTAAAAATATTGAATAATGACAGTTGTACAACAAGTCTATATTATATGCTGGTAATGTTCACTCTGTGTATTATAAATTTTACAATTACATTTTCTGTTGAATTGTCTTCCAAAATGATGTATACATTTCTCTTTTAAGAGAGGCATCCCGTCAATATCCGTTCTATACGGCTTGTTACATCTCTCACACTGCCGACTAGTAGGATTAGGCGTCCCATTAACTGACGTCTTGTGTTCAGTTTTGCGTCTAGTTTTTGTGGATATTGCTCGTCCTGTGTTGCAACATAAATGAGCTTGCATTGTCTTTTAAATGGTTCAAAAATATTACATATCCTTCCTTGACAATATTTACTAACCAGGTTCACCACTCGGGTGAGGCATGGGGAAGCCATTTGCTGTTAAATCCTCCTCCGTCAATACCAATTTTGCTAATGTTTGATACAGATTTACACCAACAGGCAATCGGAATGATTTCTTATTACCCTCGATGCTCCATGAAACTTTGGACCCTGTAGAACCGGTTGTACTGGGTGAGATCGTAGGACGTAGAGACACTAAGATACAAATATAAATCAAATTGTTTACATTTACACTAACAATAAGTACATTTACTATCTACAACAATAATTTTAATTTTCTGGAATGCACAGTCCACAACACTACAATATTTATAGTTCCAAAGAAACAGTTTAACATGAATCAATTATAGTTCCTGTGTTCCAGTGAACTATTTACGATATACCCAGGACTCAAAAATAGTTCCATAAATTCATTTTCCAGTTTTTAAAAAAACCTGGCAAAGAACTTATAGGTTTTCGGATAATAGAAATATTGTAGTTCTGGAACCGATGTAAGCAATAATATGGATGTTTTATTGAGTAAGTTACACATGATACATGATACACACCTGAGTTAGCTTGATCATCTGGACATCCTCTTCTTATACGAGTAATAGCATTTGTGGCTGCTGAAAAGTATACCATTTTGGAAGAACACCGGCCTGCAATTTCTGATTCCTCTTTGCGGGCCCTTTCAGCTGCAACCGACTCAGAAAACCACTTTGCGAACTCCGTATGAAGTTGATACAGTATTTTTTGCCGAAAAGCTACCGGAACCTTTGTGTTTATTGAAGCTGCTTCAATTGATAACAGTGGTTTTGATGATTCAGCCAGTATCTGAGAACATTAACATGACAATAAATAAACAGCACGCCAAAAAATGCTTTTGTGAAACAACCTGAAGTGCCATAAAAACTTACTTTGCTATGAGGATGAGCAATTCGTGGGAGTCCCTTTGGAGCCGTTTGGGCTATTGTACACATATCGGGGTTCGAACTGCTTTTGCTGCTTGATTTTGATTCGGAACTATTTGTCTGTCCACTGTTTTGAGGTTTTATTAACATATTTACGTTCGAAACGTGAGCGATGCGTTTCTTCTTACTCAGCATGAGAGAATGTTGTGTTGGTGTTGGTGGAGACCTCATCGTAGAAGCAGGTGGAGACCTCATCGTAGAAGCAGGTGGCACGGGCACAGCATCCGCCTTTTCCTTTGCTGCAGCCTCCATTCGTTGTATCATTATCTTTGCTAACTGTTGTGAAGTTCTTGCCGGACCAGAGGTATTGCTTTTAGATGTAGAAACTTGGTGTTTCTGTGCACCAGCATGAGCTAATCGTTTTTTGCCAAAGATAACTTCGTCGTCTGCTTCTTTTGAGGAAAAGTTGTCGTTTAAAGCTGACATGGCTACATTTTGAGGCTTGGATTCAGTCTTCGCATTTTCAAAAGTGTAATCTTCAAACATTTTTAAGCATTCCATTGCCACTTCATCGGGATCTTCATCGCTATCATCGTACTGAGGGAAATTAAATTCTTCAGGTGGGATTGTGCTGCTGTCTGAACGTTTTAATTTCGCTGTTTCATCCCTTTTTTCTTCTTTACTATGCTTTGAACTTCGTTCTTTTTCTTCTCTGTGCTTATGATCTTTACTTCGAGCTTTCTTTTCAGGGCTTTTACTGCTACTGGAGCTTCTACTGGAGCTACTTGAACTTTTATGGCTTCTTTTAGAGGATGAATTGGAAGAACTTTTACTGGAATCCTTACTGGAACTTTTTTTGTGATCTTTACTTGATTCATCTTTCCTTGACTTGTCTGAATGCTTACTCTTATGACTATGAGATGACGAAGAAGAATTGGTTCTTGAAGAGTGATGATTATCTTCTCTTGAGCTTTTTTCTTTCTTACTACTACTACTGCTACTACTACTATGGTTAGATTTCTTTTCGTTTTCCTCCTTTGATGGATTTGTCGACTTTTGCTCAGAAAGTTTATCTTTATTTGCAGCAGCAAAATTTTCTATAATGGTTTTCCATTCAGCAATTTCCTGTTCAACATCAAATGATGGTTTTGTCTTACACGCATTTTCTGGTTGGTCACCAATATTATTGCTTGGTTTCTGTGCGGACGTGACATTTGAATTTCCATTGCTATTTGTGATAGCAGTTTCGTTTTCCTTCTTACTATCCTGTTCGATTACCTTTCGACGCTTTGACTCATTTTCAACAGTATCGGCACTTATGCGTTTAGATGATGAATCTGAAGAAAACCTTGCAGGAAGCTCTTGATCATCGGAAGCTGGAAGTGGTAAGGCATGATTTAAAGGAGTCACGTAAGCTTTTGTCGAAGAGTATGTGGGAACCTCTTGACATGCTGAAGCTGGTACATACTTATACCCTGTCGTAGAGGGGTCATGTTCATGTCGCTTTCGACTGCTCCCAGATGGATTGGTCTGTTTTACCCCAGAAGGCACCTTATATATGGGATCTAGAGAATGTATATTATTAAATTATAGGTTAAAAAGTTGTCAATTAGTATTCATATGTATGTAAAACAGGAAACCATAGTTACTAGAACCTTTGGATGTCGTGGCTATTGACGCATCGTCGTTTGTGTCATCACATTTAGCAGATTTAAGAACTGCAGCGGAAGTTTCCTTGAACGCTTGTATAACGTCTATAATTAAACAGATGGGTATTTTTATAACGTACAGATATTACATCATTTTTTGAAGATTTATAAAGAAAAGTCAATTCGAAATTTACCTTTTTCAACGTGACGAAAAAGACAGTGTGGTCGTTCGCACAAACCGGCAACATAATAAGGACAGGGGAATGATGTGAGATATCCGTATGCAGGCAACATCTTTGTAGATATAAATACTCTTCACCCCTTCAACGGATAGGTCAACCCAATAACTCCACTTGCACTTAGTATGCAGGAAAATTATTCACTGAGCTCATCGTTAATGCATGCAAATGGGTGTGATGACCATTGACTGAAACAATAATTAGTTAAAAGCAATTTATTAGCGATTACTCAGATTAGAGTGCTACACTTGCCTATTTTTTACATTGCAATTTTTGAAAACACAAAGATGTCAAAAGAAGGTTGCTTCCACTTTAGTATAGGATTTAATAATTAACTACTGTAATGAGATATTCAACTGTTCCTTCAGTTTTGTCCTTATACATCTCCTTATAGTCCTATTAAACGTTGAATAAATATAAATCATGTCACTCCATTCATGGAAAAAAGACATAATTTGACGAAGTTTGAATAATAAAACAAAAAAATGCTGATGTTGTGATGTTAATTACGATGGTCTCAGTTTAATGAACAAGACTCTTCGAATCCGGATGATGGAACGTTATTTGATGATGAAATGGAAGGGGATTTTCACAAGTCTCAATTTTTTCACTTTCCGTTACGAATTAAAAAAAACAGTTAATTAACTATCTGAAGGCAGCTATCAGCTAGTTAAACTTCTGAGGTCTGAAGTTCTGACTTCAACAAACAACAATGGGAAGTTTTTGACACAGTTAAAGATTAGAACGTCAAATCAATCAATGCCAACTGCAATTTATAATTAAATCTAATATCCAAAACTAAATGATAAAAAATGAGAATTACCCACCTTGAGACTTCATTATTTCATATTTCAAAAGTGTTATAAAAATGACACTTTAATATTTAACACTCTACTTTGTCATTTTTGTGGTTGTGGCTTGTTATCTTTGTGATGTTCATGCAACGATTAATGCAACTATTAACAACTGAGGCAAACTGCAAGCAATAAATAGACAACAGAGAATAACAAAAGTTGCGACTGGTTTTCATACAAATTGAATTATTTACCACTGCAAACAATTATAGTTGTTTACCTATTTGTTGTCTAGAAATTACACAATATCGATTTTTATCTTTCGTTACATTACATATTACAGTTACAATGCTGATTTCTGTATGCCGTGTACATCTATTTAGTTTTGTACTAATTAAAGCAGTTACCTCTGAAAGCTGACTTTAAGACAATGGACAAGACGACGACACGACGAGTGCCACTGACCAATTCTTCACGACTACAAATCTGAAGAATCTGAAGAACATCAAATAAAAGTCATCTACGAGTATTAATTTCATAATACTTCCGTCGTTCCTTCGGTACGAATCCCATGATCAGTTTTTAGTCCTAAGTCATTCACTCCGATTGAGACTAGAAATCCAACTTGTGCTAAACAAAATCCCACGCAGTCTGTATATAATCTGCACCATTCATAAACAAAAATTATCCACAAAATACAAACTCTTTTCTTTACACGGTAGGTAGCCGACAGCCGACTGAAAAGCAGCATCTCGTCAAAAGACCACGAAGTCATCCACCAACTATAATTTTTTTGAATTGGCACTTTTAATTGTGCATGACATTGACGACAGCTAAACTTAAACGACAGTTTCTAATTGCTGCTTTATTATGTTCCTTGTGTCGGAGTCACTTTTTTACTTAAGCACTTCATAATACAATGTACTGGAGTACCTGCATTATGTTGTTACCCGTGTCAAAGGTCAAGTAGGAATTGACCGATTGACACCATCTTCGAACTTAACCTTCCAATGAACCACTTTGATATGTGTACCAAGTTGGAGTTCCGTATCTCAAACCGTTCTTAAGTTATCCTGCGAACAGACAGACAGACGACCAGACGCAAAACCCATTCTTATACAAATATCTTACGATACTTAAATTTAATGAGCAAGTTTAAATATAGACTTGAAAAATGCGCATTATAATAACTTCTAGTTATATACAATCTCATTTAACTAGCGAAAAATCTAATTTAAATAATTCAAGTTGTCAAATTTTTTGGGCAAACATTATATCAATGATGCTTTTTCTATTTTATTTAAATGTAAACCAATATGAAACTAAGGTGATTCTTTGAAAATCATTGTAGTTTGATTTAGTACCATTAATTTATATCATAGTGGTACTCTGGTTTTTACATTTATAAATAAAAATAAACTAAATAATAATAAGCTGAATAATAATTAAATAATAATAAATTGTAAAAATGGTAAAATTCTGATGGCATGCTTTATTCGTTCTTGGTTGGTTGGCGGCTGCCTTGATTTTTCATATTGCATTGGAGAAAGGATGAGGCCTCAGATTGTGTTTAGGAGGCTGCGAGTGCAAGTGGGATTTCATTTGTAAACTGACCGACACACTCACGCAACCACACAAGCCGAAATCTCACACGTGCACAATCAGCAATCGTAGCAGTAACAAAACAACGAACTGTTGTTTGTTATTTTATTTTAAATTTGATTTTAATAATACATTTTTCGATAATTGAATTATATCAAAATGGAAGTTGAAATCAAAAGAGAAAAAGACGACGTCGAAATGGTAAGTTCTCAATACCCATAACAAGATAATACATATTAATTATTTTATTCTTTTTTTACTTTTGAATGTTGACTAATATTCTCAAGGCATCACTCAATCTTGAATATAAAGGTGAAGGTAGAGTGGAGGATAGATTATTTTTGTGGTACAGTGTGGTAGTAATATTATGTAGTGATAAATATTATAGCGATAATTCAAGAAATCAAAAATACAAACGAATAGCTGTAATTTATTATCGTTATTTTGTACTATTAGAACTAAATTTAATAATTATTGTTCATTGTAGCAGGACGTAAAAGCTGAAAAGACTTACGAACAGAAGGTTGCTCATGCTTCCGTGATTTCTCAACCGATGGCTACAAAGAAATTAGCAAAGCGTCTCTTCAAACTGATGAAAAAAGGTACAGTTTTATTAGAATGTAATATAAGTGAAAATTGGAAATAATTCAATGAGAATAAAAAATCTTAATCATTAGTTATAAATATAAATGATAAAGAACGCCACTAATTTTGACGATTTAACATAATTTATTGATGGTTTAATTATTTTGGCTTTTCAGCATCTAAGCAGAAGTTGTATTTGAGAAGCGGTTTGAAATTGGTACAATCAAAGATAAAGAAAGGAGAGAAGGGGTAACTTTATAAATACCTATCACAAATGCACATTTTTTAGTGTTACTTTAATTTAGTCATGAGGTTTAATGACATTGAATTTGATTACAGTATTGCAGTCTTCGCTGGAAACGCTTCACCAATTGAAGTTATTTGTCATCTTCCAGTTGTTTGCGAAGATCTCAAAATCCCTTACGTATATGTTCCAACCGGAAGAGATCTGGGCACTGCCATCGGGGTGAAACGATGTACTTTAGTGGTTTTGATCCGCTCCCATCCTGATTACAAAGAACTTTACGATGAGCTGGAAGAAGAAGTCAGAGCCATTCCACCTCCCATTTCAGTCGATAAACCGATTCGTTAAACTATTTTTACTTACGTTTTTCAATATTTTACGATTTATCTAATGAAATAAAGTAAAGTTTAATTGAATTGAATTGGTTTTATTGAAAGAGTATTGCCGATATTTCATACAAAATTTTTATAGGCATTAAGGCAAATAATATGCGTTCTAGTTCTAACTATCAATATCAACAGTGTAAATGACAATTAAAGCAAACAAAACATGTGTGTCTACCTAGTTTTGTTGTATGACTAGGAACTTATAAATCTAAATATACTGCTGTAAATTCCACAATGACTAGTATTAAGTAAAACTAACTAAATTTGACACAGACCCAACCAATCGACATTGTAACTTCGCTTTTTGTCTAATTTTGCTTACACATAGTGTTATTAATTTAGGCAAAGTAGATATAAAATATCTTCCCCTTTCGCACAAAGGAGCATTGAAGAGAGGTGGAGTGTTAGGTGTCCTTGTTAATGTGTTCCGTAGGATGTTACATTATAGCCTTTAAGAAAGAAGGCTTAGACGTGAAGTAACTGAAACGTTAATACTTTACGGAGACCACCAAAGTTGATTAGTGATCAATATGTTACATACTGACATTAAAGACTAGGATTTTTAAATGGCAATAAGCTAATTTGACAATTATGACAATGTATTTAAAAGGAGACAAACGATCTTAGCAGTTTTATGCCTCGCATATTTTTTGTACATTTTCAACAATCAATCAATCATACATATTAATTTACAAAACGCTTCAAACAGTTCGCAGTCATCGACATAGACAGTTTGCTATATAACAAAAAGAATCATAGTAATGCAAGAAACAGTAAAGTATAGACTATGGAATCCTGGATATGGCAATACAGTAAACAGTACACTTTACCATAACATTCATTTTTCGTAAATTTTATCACAAAACGCTTATGTTCATATGTTTTATGCGTTAACTCTAAGACAATTAATTATACATAAGCACTTATCCAATAATGCATGTGAATATTTGGATCTAAGATTTGCATTATTTCTTAGAGTTATGTGTATGTACTGTAATAATTGCCGAAATTGGTGTTCATCCTACAAGTCAACCACTACTTAGGATTGTACAATCTGAGCAATGTTATAACTCACAATCAGTCAGACGATTTTGACTGACACAATAATATTACTTTTAGTATTCATCACAAAACCCACCCATTCCTTCTATATCTACGCTCAGTGGTCCAAAATTAATGCACAACATCCATGCAAAACATTATATATATACGATTTAAGCAGTGCTTTTAATTACATTTACGTGGCAACATTATTTTACCAGAGGTGCTATTATTATTGCCTGTCTTGAAGTGAAGTGGGAATGGTTAAGATTAAGTTAGACTAGGAATACGCCTTCAACAACGCAAGCGTAATTGTAGGAGTTCCATATTAATTATCTATTCAGTTTCATTCCCTGCGAAAAGACTCGTCCGAATCAGGGGGCTTTTCACAGCCAAACTAATCTCCTACTATTATCTCAAAGTCGAAAGCTCACTCTTGAATATGAGTCACAAAATAAATTGTATAAAGCAAAAATAATGTTGCCATCGCAAGTTAAACCATGTGATCTACACATGGTAATAAACCTATTTATTGCAAACTGTACATGGACGACGTTACTTCTGGATCATCCAAGTTACATTAAAGTTAATTATTATTATAACCTAAAGAAGCGATGATAATTACAATCACAAATGACGCTTGGACATCTTAAAATTACGCTTGAAACTAGCTTACAATTGTGCGCTATTATTATTCCATAATGTTATGTTTGTGAAGGTACAGTAAAAGAATGATGGTAGTTACTTATGAAAGACATTGTCACTCCTTATCAAGACTGAAGAAGTTTTGGTACAGCTGAATGATGACTTTTGTAGATCAAATTGACAAACAATACACCTTTCACGACTTCTTTTTCTCTTACATGAATTATTGATTGAATTGAATTGTGTAAAAAGCTGTGATGATGATGGTTCATATATTTATCATAATTTTGCAATTTTTAAGTCTAAGATTCACCTGATCACCTCTAAACGGTGCTGTATGAATTATGAACCATTCCTGCAATTCTGTCTTCGCAGCCATCCCGACGTGATTTTCCAGGAAAACAAAGGCATCCCGAGTTGTTCCGTTTCCTGCACTTTTTCTCAGGATGATCCGTTTTATACCGCTCCATTAAAGCCTTTTGATAATAATCGTAATCCTTGACATACCTATAGATCATCCCCAAATCCAATAATTATAATTTAATTTGCAAATAGCTTACTAACGCTGCTGCACATAATATATAGTTTAGGGATAAAAATTTCATTGTCAGGGCGTACCATACTGGTGGCCAACGATTAACAGACACCCACTGGCGATTTTCACAGCTGAGTTCTTTGAATAAAGTGGTGTGTTTCCGGCACATCGTATCGTAATTAGTAGCCAATTGAATCAAGCACCACTGAGCTAATTGCTCTGCGTTGTGAAGCTAAAATGTATTTATCAATTCCCTTCATAAAACTTGGATTTCATGAAAGTATTTTCTAATTTTTTCTTTCAAGTACATATAAATATAAGTTGTACCTGAGCGGGTTCAAGAATTTTGATATATTCGTCAGTTACATCCATACCGCGCGACTGTTTTTCAGCGAAATCACTAATAAGTATATTTTCTAGAATATTAACAAGGCGAGGGAGGCAAAGTCGATTTGCAAATTCAATCAACGGCATTGCGACATCCACAGGTACTGGTGGAGTAAGCGAATCTGTATACAAATACTCCAAGAAGCAAAGAAACGTTTCCTTTTTAACACCAGGCAACGTAATCTGTGAGATTTACACGATGAGGCATTGTATTAGTAGAACTCTTGAATTAGAATTAATAGAATATCACTAGAAAGAAATTGTTTCAATGTAGTTGCACATACGAAATGGCTCCTCCTTTCTCTAAAATCCCCAGAAAACATTGCCCGCATGACATCACTCCTGGCCATCAGTAAGGACCTATGAGCTGTAATTCTTCCATCATCAAGATGAAATACAACATCACTGTGGTACCCTTGCGTGCATTTGCTCCATAAAGCAGCTTTCAGGTACTGGAATTTTGTGATGAGAAGATAATTAGTGACATCTAAGTTATGAATTTGTATAAAAATTTATGTCTATGTATAACAAAAAGGTTTTACTTGTCTGTAAGATTTCTTCAAATCAGTCATACTCTTTGTGTCATGCCTGATCCAAGAATCGATGTAGTCCACTAACTCTGGAATTCTGAAGAGTTCGGCAGTTTCCCTCAATTCCTTGAAACATTATAGAAAATCATATTTAGCTTCCCCATATATTGTGAACATTTATACTTTCTTCTAATAGAGCTGCTGTTAGTTTATACATTTGATG
The DNA here is from genome assembly GCA_019776165.1 of Pogonognathellus flavescens. Classification (NCBI taxonomy): domain Eukaryota; kingdom Metazoa; phylum Arthropoda; class Collembola; order Entomobryomorpha; family Tomoceridae; genus Pogonognathellus; species Pogonognathellus flavescens. The sequence continues at coordinate 4,061 of JABASD010001211.1, read as the reverse complement.
GAGCAACATTGTTCTGTGGAAATTCTCCAATATATAAAAAATGAAGCAAGGAACGGACGGTTTCGTACGAAACTTTATCAGTCAACTGAATAACAACTTGAACATTGCCAAGATTATGTGAAGAGTCCCTTGTTCGAACAGTTTCTATTGCTGTGCATTTAATGTGTTTTGACCACTTCCATTCCAATTCTGAACAAGACGAATAAACTGTATTGATAATTCCCATTGGTTCCGAAGGCTCACCCCTCTTAATTAGGCATTCGGTTTCATCAGTTGTTGTACTCCCACTCGTCTAAGAAAATAATACCAACAATGCTAAATAAAGGACATTCAAAGTATTTCCATGATCTATTACTCATTGTCAGCTACAATTTGAAAGGTTCATTCATGTATGTGTAAAATTGTTAAAAAAAGTTTAACAAAAGGATTCTACTGTGCTTGTTTCACTGTTCCTTCTATACAGAATGTGGTCATCAGGCTGAAGATATGGACTAAGATTTGGGGCACCTGCAGCTACGATGAAACGATGAGCCATAATTTCACTGCCACCTGCAAAAATGATTGAGCATGTGTAATAAATAATAATCAACCAAATTCCTCCACCCCATTTACAAACGGTATTATAACTCTTGTGACAATATAATATAGAACGTTTACAAAAAGTTAATAAATTAAATTGAAATAGAAAGGAATATGTTTAATAACCTGTGACGAAGATTAGATCTGGAAAACAGTATGCCAGTAGCATATTCTTGATATCACACCAGAAATTTCCGGGAAAAACTTCAATAGAATTCAGTTCTATTTTAGGTGGACAATATGGCGCCTAAGAGTTCGAAATAAAAAGTACAAAAATAAAAAATGATGTAAATGTAGGCAAAATTCATGTTTCAAGGTGCGAATAATACAAAAGGAAACTGAACAAGGAGTGAACTAACTTGTATCAACGGTTGTTGAACATGCTTCAAATTGGTCATCCAAAAACGCTGATTTCTTCTTGCAATAAGGGCGGCCCTTGTCGCATTCTCAAACACTTGAGTAACACCATGATAAGTAAATACGGAGGTTTCATAATAAGGAACTCCGATTTCCTTTGCTAATGCTCTAGCTTGTTCTGGCATCACTATATCAGATTCACGTGCTGGTCGCAGAAATGGACTTCTATCTCGACAAAACGCCAAATATGTGGGATCTCGACATAAGAACCTTAAATCGTTTTTACAACCAACTAAAAATACTGGAGTGTCTGGACAAAACCGTCTTATTTCTGGAAACCACATGCTTTTGCAATGCAGTAATGAACTTAGACTTCCGATAGAAAAACATAGTAAAATGATATCAGATCGACCGTAGGCAAATCTTCGGTCTTTTTCATGGTCCCCTGTAAAAAGAGTCAGTAATATATAATAATTATCACTATCATTTACAACTTCACAAAATAAATACAAATGAATTTTAAAATATTAATTACCAAAAGTGTCCCAAATTATCAGGCGTGTCTGTGAAAAATTTTCAATGAATAATGTGAATCTTAATAAACTTGAACCTGAATCTTATTATATTCTGCATGGGGATTTATTTATACTCTTACCTGTACTCCATCCACTACGGCCATTGACCGTTCCAAAACTTCCTTGCACATTCTGTATTGATCAATTGCCCAAACAGTTGGTACATGAGTGGTCAGGAGCTGCCGTAGCGACATCCGGGCATTGCATGTTCGGGCACAAATAAGACGAGTCTTTCCAACCGCTGTGTCGCCCACTAAAACACATTTTACTAATTCCTGTCCAGCAGTTTCGATTTCCATTACAATCACTGTATATAAATAATGTTAATTCAGTTAATACATGTTCACTTTTTTAAATTATGAGAATTGTCAAATAATTAAAATTTGACATTTTCGAACACGTAAGTATAAGTGCTACCATAATTGGTACCTCTACCTTTTGCCCCCTAAATAAATACCATCAATAGACCATGGTTAAAAAATTTAAAACTAAATGCCTTTGAAGCCTTTGGTTTACTGTGTACTTCCTTTTTAAAATTATGGTGGAAAATGAATGAATAATGCATCCTTACATTAACCTCAATACAATAAACTAAGCGTTAAAAATTTGTCTCAATTTAAATATATCGAATGAAATGAATCCATTCCTTATACCTAAGCTGTCATAAAATATTATAATATAAGTAATTGGTTTTATTTAATACCTACCTCCTCAGAATGCACACTTTATACTTTATCACACAAACCTCTGATTTTAAAAACTGACAAGGTTAAAACTGACAGCTAAATAGTTAGTCACCCCTGCTAATTTGTCAACTGTCAATCTGAGAAATATCGCAAAAGTGTTTGAAAAATGGAAGAAGTGAGCAGTTGTCTGACTTCTGACAACTGATTCAATTGAAAATTATAAACTATGAAAATATAATCCATAAAACATTGCAAATCGATGAAAATGTTCTTCCACTGACACTGTGCAATTGTATGAACATGTAAGCACTATGCTATCACTATGCAATTTGCAATGCACAAAGATGATAACTACCGAAGCCAACAACTCTGAATGTATTAATTGCAATTGCAACCAAGTTCAGATCGGGCAAACACTTTTATGGCAGTGTCTCTGAACTCTGAAGTGAGATAACTAATTCTGTGTGCATGTTAACTCATTAAGGCTTAATTTCTAATTGAGGACATAAAGTACGAACCAAACCAACTGAGACCACGCCACACGACCACAAATGACAGAGAAATTAAGTTGTAAGTTCTTATCAATTGAATTGCACTTAAATTGTAGTGGAACTACGAAAACGGATGAAAGACAGCTGACTTGGTTAGCCTTATGATTTAACTATCTACCTACCTATAGTCTTAAATAGTTGTGCATATAGCATCTATGTATAACCATTAGGTAATCTCAATAAATTGTGAAAACGATCATTTACCAGAGTTTCTGAATAATTCCTTTGGCGAAGGTCAAATATACCACTTTCCATCTCACATGTGTTTATGTGTGATGTCAGCTTCTGACGTCTGTCTCTAGTAGTACAGTCTTTGCACACAGTAGTAGTACTCAACCGGAGATAGATAGAATGAAAGTGATGCGGGCAAATGTAGCAAAGAAAAGCAACTCTAACAAAGCACCCGAGGAATATACCAACTAATTATACCCGAAAGGTAGCTGTAGGCTGTAACCAAAATTGCATCAATACTTGTACCTAAAAATATACCTGGGTAGGTAAATACACTTATTATAAAACACCCGAATTCTATCTATAGGCGCTGCGCGGTGGTGGTTGTTGCCCGTTCAGTAGGTATTTTCTAGGGGATAATGTGAGTCAAAATTTAGGAATAGAACCCGCACCCGCAGAAAACTCAACGAAGACCCACACACCCGCAAAATCTGGTCTAAATAAAACCCGCAATCCACCCTCAACCTAAAAAAATGCCCATTTAACACGCAAATTTATAAAAATATCTATTTAATTTCGTAATCTCTCATGAAAACTTAACTAAGACACAAACAAGTCGATGTTGTTTAGCTATTGTATATGAGCGAATCTGCATTTCCTCTGTCCCATTACATTAATGTGCTTCTCGTTGACGTTATTTATATGTAAAACAAAATCCGTAACTTTAAAACCCGACCCCTCTGTGGTGCGGGCTTTTACCGGGTGCCCGCATTCTCATTATCCTCTAGTTAGTATGTTTAATGTTCGTTCGTAGAAAATAAAATATATTATGCCAAATTCAATATTCCTTAAGGGATGGTGCAAATTATTTCAAACAAAATTTAGAGGTCACCACTATGTTGCTTTTATTGCAAATACATTGAGGCAACTTGTCCTGAAAACTATAATTACACCTTACACTCCACAATTAATAGTCGCTATAGGGGCAACGGGAAACGTTTTGGATTTTGCATACTAAATATCTAGGTCATTGAGTGATGATTCCATGACTCATGCAATTTATCCTACCTTCTATAATTCTGGTACATCTCTGTAATAGAGTAGGCAATGCAATGGTATAAAGCGCAGGTGTCAGAATCATA